>JAHLJT010007951.1:0-28117 GCA_031308135.1 Acheta domesticus
GGCGCTCCGCTCAAGGTCGCGATTGGGGCTTCCCCTTTTTTTGGGAGCCCATCGCCGCCCCAACACCTCCATAGCGCCCGAGATTACGTTCAAATTGATTCCGTGCGCGAAGCGAGATTTGTATCAAAAATCGTTCGTTCCCTTCGCGTACAGTCGTTTCGACGATTAAAAATCCTTCGCACGCCCTCCTTGGGAGGGGAAGTAAAGCCGGCTGCCCCATGTTGATGTACGGCGTGTAAAAAGACCATCAAGCCTGAAAGAAGCCTCTGAGCTCAATTCACTTGTTTTGTCGCCCGAGTGATACCTTTTTCCTCCGCTAGGTGAAGGGAGCGTAACGAAATCTGCATAGTCAGACGGAAGAGCGTTCATGCCGATGGCACGAGTCTCACCACGTAAAATGAGCCACTCACTAACGTCCGTTCGCAGTGAACGCTCTTTTAGCTTTCACGTCTATCACTAAAATAATCCAGTTGATGCTAATCCATGCAGAGTGCAGACAGAACGACGGTAGTTACAGAAGAACATAAACCTTTGGTCACCGAGCGTTAAGTGTTCCGAGTGAATTTGTAATAGCAAAATATCAGAAACCACCGCTCGTAGCCTACTTGCACCAGGTCGCTTGTGGCGGCGGGATAGTGGTGCGGGGCGGGTTGCTCCGTGCGCCCTTATACGGCGCCGCCGTTCATATGTCGCGCGGCGGGGACAAAAGTTAATTATCCCGGGCTATGATCTGCAGGGGCCGCGGGGCGGGCGACCGTCGCTTGTCTCGGGTCGCTGCGCCGGCGCCTCCTTATATAGGCGCGCGGGGGGACGTGCCGCGCGTGAGGATAGCTGCCGCTCAGGATGCGGCGGCGCGCGCAAAGGGCATTTCATGCCGTGTCCATCGTTGGATGCGGGCGGTCGCCGTTGCGTTCACTGTCGGAATTGGAGCTGAGATGCTCTTCTCTTTCATGTCTGCCAATTTCTTAACAATGTATGCTACTTTTTTGTATTAAATAAAAAATATATTCACTTATTGTAGAAAGATTCGCCTCTTGTAGACCATCTTGGGGGGGGGGGACTTGATGCACGGATTAAGTGCATCAGTCTGGTTTTCATTCATATTCACGAGTGCAGAAAGTGTTGGGCTGTGGAACCGCGCAAATAGGCCCGCACATCACAGAGGAAGTGTTTGTTAGACGTCATCATGATGCAGGTACTGGTTTAAAAATGTAGGATCGTATTCGTTTTGTATATTTCAATAATATTCAACCGTGTGTATAGAATTTATGTATGTGTTTGTTTACACAAATCTTAATGTAGTGTTGTTTTAGGGTCAGTACAGCCCTGATAATGATATTTTATATTTCGAATTACGGTACACTTGAATACTCTTATCTATTCTTATTATCCAATTTAAATGTAGTGACTTGTAGAGCTTCGTTACAACTTTTTTGGTATTGAAGGTCCCAATTGGATAACCGCGTCATGCTGAAATTAGTGGTCACCCCGATCATCAATAATAAATTGGAGTAAAAGTAGTTTTACAGATTTCGTCCATCGTGATCATTGGCCTCTCCCGCTCCGCAGGGGCCAACGCCCGAAAAAAATATTCATGCAGTGACCGATAACTGCAGCTCGTGAGATGCAAACCCACCGGCTAAGTGGCAGCCTCGCGGTTTTCGCGTCTGTGGACATTGCAGGCCGAAGAACAAACGCATGTACGAGTGCGCGGTCTCCGGTCATTTGCGGTCGGCTTATGGGATCTCCTAGGGATTTCGAGTGGGGTAGGGCGTTCTGCTCTCATTGCGTTGCCTCATCATCATGGTAATTGGTGCCCGGACCATGGCGTTTCCTGCGTATCGCCCGCTGTGGTCGTTTTGTGTTTCATGAGCTGTGTAGAGCTGTGGTTTCATTTCAGCCCGTTGACCGAAGGCTGCCTTTGCTTCATTACTTCTCGGATGGAATGTCGCGCGATGAAGCTGGGAGAGGCGCTGTGTCGTCTACCGGCTCAAGGACTCGCGGCGAGTCGTGGTCTGTTAGAAATGTAGTACTTGTTTCTTGACGCGAAGTTGTCTTGGAATGTTCCGTATCTGTCTCCTTCCGTTGATATCCAGTGTCTTTGTACGCTTGCTTGTGCAATAAATGGAGGGAAATGAGCCGACAAGCTAGTAACAGAAGCTGATCATCGAGTAATGTTCTCACCTAAGGTGCTCTTGAAAGCCTATCTCTGACATGCAACTTTCGCGATAACAGGCACTCTGATTTAAGAGACTTTACCAGCAGATTGTACTTGATCAAAATGTATACAATCAATTTTTAAGTGTTTATTGACAGAACACGAGTTACGAACAAACATGAAGTTACGTAAGGTCACCCGAGACCAATGACTGTAGCACCTTACTGGCTCATGTGCGAAAATGATATTTTGTATTAGTTGACTGGGAACCAGATTGAACACAATATTTGAGTGAACTGTATTTCCACTGCTTTTCCGTTTTAGTGTCAATTTTACATCCCCAGATTTTCCATCCGACATGAATCAATGTAATGAAAGGAAAATTTAAATTGTTATAATTTACTTTCAAGTTACCATTGGCAAGTAAATATGTTATAAGATTTGTAACAAATGCATATGATCTTTGCAGTAAAACCCTTTCACGATATTGTAGTAATCGTATTCCTCGAAAACACGGTTCCAACTTCTCTGGGACAGGTATTCATGATTGGTAGAATTTTCAAACCATGCGCTTGAAAATGCTCACCCAGAAGCGAGTGAATAAATGCTCCAAGCATTTCAAGTGTTATTATTTTATGAAAGAATGTCGGCTACGCTCTTTCGCCTGTGAGGATGAGGGAAGAAGAAGGGGAAAAAAGTGAAAAAAATGGCGACATCAACAAAACATCAATAAAGGAAAATCTATGTTCAAAATATATCGACCTAAAACATCGGGTGTTTGTATCAATTTTTTTAAGTACCCTCTGACATCCATGTTCACATACGGGGGGGGTGGATTTCATGTCATGTTGGTTGTGTTTATTTGTAATTGATATTTAGCCGACAAAAGAAAGTTAAAAAATTGGTGAACAATTTACAACGTTCATGATTTCATTGGCTAATATAAATAAAACTTATTAGCAAAAATTATTAAGTTAAAAATATTACTTACAGTGCATTTATTAAAAAATCGACTAATTTATTTTTCCTCTTACTGACTTTGGTGTGAAATACGTTCAAATTAGAGAGTTTTTGTACTTCATAGCGGACAGCACTATCGATCTTCTGCGCATGCTCAGTTCAAGTTTCGCTCACTTTGGTGCATCTGCTCATGCGTAGAAGATCGATAGTGCCGTCCGCTACGAAGAGCCAAAACACTCTAGTATGGCCATCTGATTGTTTTTATTATAATTATTTTTTTAATCAAAGTGAAATATCAACCAAGTGGAAACTACAAGTGCAGATTGCTGTGTAAACACGAACACGGACGTCGCGCGCCTGGTAGCGAGTGGCTGTCCGGCTGCAGCTCCCGGTGACCGCCGCGCGCCGCGCGTCACCCTGATCTGGGTCAACGGCGTCCCGATCGCCAGCGCCCCCGGTGCAACCTCCGCCCGCCCCTGCACACGCAGGCGCCCCTCATTTGTCAAAGAGCCACTACTCGCCGAGCCGAAAACATCGGCCGCGCCTCGCTTCTCCGCGCCGGGCATCCGGCCCGTGAAGGCGCCTTTGTCCCCACGTGTTTTGAGCTTTCTTGCTCGCCCCCGGGTGCGCGTTTCAGGTAGTGAATGCAAATAGATGGCGTTTGCGATGCCCGGGTATGACATGAACCGATCGGTTTGAAATTTGCATGTGGGAATATGCGTGGAGAACCGGCTACGCGTTTATGACGGAACTTCCCTCGGCGGGAGACGTTTACGAGACCTGCGTTCCCGCGTCGGCGCCCGGCGACGCCGCGCTCGCAGTTCCTCGCGCCCGAATCCGCCCAGGGACGTTCTGGTTCTTCGATTCGATTCCGGAATCGATTCTTTTTTCGATTCCTGTGGAATCGGAATTCGATTTCTTTGCTTCCGATTCTTGATGGAATCGATTCCTAAAAGGCCGAATCGAATCAAATGAATACTTTCGATTAAAAAAATCTGCGTATTCCCGTGCTTTGTTGTATTTTTCAGGATTTTTGTTGTTTGTTTTTATTAATCTAGTTATTAGTCTTATTATTAATTTTACAAAAGTCTATATGGGCGTGAATTCTGTGGTCACAGGGTAAAAGTCCTTCAGTCAATTTTCGGCAAATTGGTTAAGTACTGAAAGTACAAGTATCTATATTTTATCCCCTCCTTACGAGGGGGGAAAAAAAGAAAAGAAAAAAGAAAAAGAAAATTAGACTACGAAATAGCGTTTAGCGTAGGAACAAGCGGTGGCTCAAAACTCAAACCCTTGTTTTCTCCAACTAAGAATTTTGAATTGGAACTTTTAGCCCTGACCACAGAATTGTTCCTCCCGCCATGCCGCCACCTTCTGCTTCGTTCAAGAGGTCAAACCAAACCTCTTGGTTCAAATTACATTTTTACCATCTCAATTTAAAAAAATACATCACCTATCTGGATCGCTTTGTGTGAAGTACTGTTCCACTGAATTCGATATAATTTCTCGGTGATCAGTTCATACTATTGATCATGTTATAATCTATTTTAATTTTCATGTATGTTCTATTAACATACATGTTTCATTGTTTTATTATTTATTCTATTCCTTTATTTCAAATGCATTATTTCGTCTATAATGTTCTTTTGGCCACGTAGTTAATTATGAAATTTAATTAATTAATCTGGTTGTGTTTTTATTAGACAGTAATTGCACGATTCTGGTATCGATACCTCCATTGAATGGTGTTCTCATTTGATTCGATTCCAGAATCGACTCCACTGTTCGATTCTGGGGTAGATTTGAGAATGGAATCTTGCACAGGAATCGAACGTCCCTCCGCGAGAGGCAGCGGGCCGAGAGGCGAGCGTTGCGCGACCCCTGGGGGCTGGTTAGCGGCAATTAAAGGCGAATCTCTATAGGATCGGCGGGCGAACAAGGCCGGGCCGTGTGGCAGATCGGTAATTACTCGGAATTGGGCGGCGAGCGGGGGCGGGGGTGGGGAGGGGCGGATGTCGTTGACACGGCTCGTAGTTCCTGCCCGTGATAAGCAGCAGCACCGACGCGGCTGCGCTCGGCGCTCTGCCGGCGGGCGGGCGGGCGGGCGGGCGGGCGGAGGAGTAGGGGCCGCGCCGCCGCCGGCGGTTGGAGGGGGGCCGCAGCCGCTGCGGCCTCGGCGGAGGTGGGGGGAGGGGAGGGGCGACGGCGACGACGAGAGAGAGAGAGAGAAGCAGACGGGATGGCAGTCGGAGCCCGGGACCGTGGGAACGCCGGCGAGCGCCAGGCCTGCCGCCGGGAGGCGAGCGCCCCGGCCGCCGCCGGCCCCCTCCACCGCCCCGCCCCCACGCTTGCCAACCTCGGCGCGGCGCGCGGCGCGGGGCTGACCAAACGGCGCGCGGCCGCGCGTGGCAACACACTCCAGCCGCTGTTGTTGACTCAGAGCGTTCGCCGACAGATGCAGTCAACTGTTGAGCACTATTGTTGCGTCTGTGATGCCTCTAAACTTTCCATTTTTTCGGAGTAATGTGCAACAATATACATCTGTTTCCCAGAGGTAATGATGTTAAAATACTGTTTAATCGGTGTATTTCAAGTAAAATGCCCTTGATACGAGATGTAATGATGTGTTTCACATGAGTTAAAATATTGTTTAATGTGAACATTTCAAGCAAAAAAACCCTAGTTGTTGTTTTCATTTCATTTGCGCAGTGAACTTTATTCGAAAGAGCTACGTGAAATTCTATCATGGGTTTCGTATCATTGTGTTTCTTATCGGATTTTTGGAGCTGTCAGTTTTCCACCCCTGTGGAAGCGGGTGTATTATCGCATGTAACTATTCCGTATCTTTCTCGCCTAATTGGGGGGTAAATGCCTCCGTGATACCGCCGACTCCATCCGACAGTAGTTGAGCCCCACCGCTCACAAATTGAGCCGAAGGCGGCGGCGAGTGCCCCTGGACCTCCTCTCCTCGCCTCGCCTCGCGAGTGCAGAGCGCCCCCGCCACCATTGCCACTCCCCACCCCACCCCCACCCCTGCTCTCCGGGAAGGGCGGTGTCGGTTTCCATCCGGCGGCTCGGGGCCGCCCTTAAGTTTCTCGTCTGGAAGGATGCGGAATCCACGTGTTCACGGAAACACCATGCGACGGGAGGAATCCTTTGCGATTGGAAGCATAACTAGTAAGTGTTCAATAGAGGCAGAAAGCCAGATCATTTTTAAATCGGAAACAAATGGTAATAATGTTTTCCGATTTTGCGGCTAAAAAGAGGTCTTGGATTTCAAAATAAACATTAATTAAAGTATCTTTACTTTTGAAATCAAATACGAGTAATCTGCATATTGTATATTTTCACCAATATGTCTGTTACACACATGAGCTTGCATCGTGTTAGTTCAAGGCCCTATTAGTTTTCCTCATGTTTTGCTCCCTTACTATCTTTCCGAGATTCCTGGCATTTTTAGCTCATTCACGCAAATGGATATCGCTGTGAGAGCCTCGTAGCCCCCTCTTTGAAAAATACAGGGAAGTGAAGGTATTTTACAGTAGTAAATTATTTACTGTAGCCCAGGGTAGAACACAAGCAACGGGCATTCACTTCACTGTAGGGACCTTTGCCTGAGGTATTTGCGAAGGCCGTCGCTTTTTTGCCGTCGGTTTTTAAATGTTATTTACATTCCAATTTTCTTTGATGGCAATCGAAATATTTCCTTCCAAATGGAACCGACTTTAAATCGTCGATCGTTCTTTTACTCTGGTGGAATAATTATCGTAGGTAACACACGAGTGCTTTAGAAATTGTCGGAAAATCCGCGACTCGCGAAGCGAGGAGTGGATTTATCTGAGAATTTCCTAAGCTTGGGTGGTGGTTAATAGGACTATTCCACTAATGAAATAATGTCAAACAGTTCCAAAATGCGCCATATATTGAAAATAATTGAAAGCTATATTAAAATCAAAGAGATTGTAGTACATCCGCGTTTATTGGACATAGACATTGAAATGGATTTATACCGCCTCTTAAGATAGATGAGTCGCCGTTATGATTGCCCAGTAGGGAGAAGCGGTAAGAAAAACACGATAGAAAAAGCGATACACTTATTGATAGACACCGCCCCGATTGGGGCATTTTGTATGCGTAGTTAAACGGTATTGTTTTTTAATTTAACAAGTGGCATAGTCAGTGAACGTGAATGCAATATTCCCCGGCGCTCGAGAAGGACTTGAGGGAAGACGATTTGGCAGCGCGGCGCGTGGGCGGCGGCGAGGGCCGGAAGGGGCTGGGCTGGGCTGGGACGGCCTGCGCCGCGGCCGGGGTCGGGCGGGTCGCGCGGCGAGGTGTCTGCTCGTGCCACGCCCCCCACTCCTCGCCCCGCCTCGACCTCCCTCCCTCCCCCCCCCAGGCCTTGCGCTCGCCAGTAATTATCCAGGTCATCGGCGGCGCTCTCCCTCGCACCCACCTCTCTCCCTCGCAGGATTCAACACCATAATGCACCACAACGTATTTTAATTTTTTAAAATAAATGAGCGAGCAGAAAATACAAATCCTTATTGCGTCCTACTCTTGTGTATTCTGCGATTTGTCTAACTTTGCCACTCAAGGCTGGTTTTCACGACGGAATATGTCACGGTATTTCACGTCTTTCTCAGTGGACAGTGTCGAGCAGTGCTTGTGATCATGCGACTTCAAGCGACATGACCGAGAAATACGCGAAATGCCATGTGATTTTTCCATCGTGGCCACAGGGCCTTGAGAAAAGAGAGTAACAAAAATCGCACTACACTGGCCCGAGCGAGAAAGACGCGAAATGCCGTGTGATTTTCCAACGTGGCCACAGGGGCTTGAGTGTCAGAGTAAGAAAAATCGCACTTCAATCTGAAGTCACATCTGGATCTCCGTCTGATCACATGCAGTCCTCGTTCACAACGATGAGAGTCTGAGCGATTCCATGAAAAACATGAAGCAGTCATGACTAAGGCTGTTCTCCGAGAAGCGATGAAAAATAACGTCTGTTCTCTTCCTGCCGCCGATGGCTGTAGTAGGTATTCCCTTGTGGTAGACGGTGACTACCGTAGTTGTTGTGTGTTGCGAAAGACGCGCTTCGATCCATGGTTGCCTGTTCCCCAACCCATTTCGACCATCATGCGGAATTATCGTGCCATAAATGCATGTAATGGAAATCGTCGTGGCGAATAGGATCCGGGATGCTGTCGACGGGTCACTGTAATTGTCGCGGGATTGTGTGTTGCCGCCTGCGCGCGTCCGCCATCGCGCTCATTTTTTTTCCCCTTCTCTGCATCTTGCGAGTTTCATTACCTATTTTCCACGACGTCAAGCCCTCGGGTGGGGTCGTTTTTCTAATGCGCTTACCTTCATTACGGAAAAAAATTAAGAGAGACTGCATAATGCGCTTTTCGGAGTTTGTCCAGAGTCGTATTATCTCGCAAAGCTGTGAGTGTTCTTGGCTTCTCTCTTGATCCTGCATTGTAGTCTCCATCGTAGGTTTTTGTTGCTGATACAGTGACGAAATATAATTTTTTTATATACTTCAAAACTTGCTGAGAAAATGAAATGTATTTTTTATCTACAATTTTGTACTTGCGTAAAACAACAACAACAACAACACAAACGTGTTGTCCGTCTCTTAAAGACGTTGCTCTGCAGTGACTGCCCACCGCGCTGCCCGTCGTCCAGTCGGATCCACCGCCGAGCGCTCAGGAACCGGAACGCCGCTGTGCTCCTCTATCATTAGGACAAATTACATTTGACGAACAAGCGCACTCTTGAAAGGGAAACGGCCGTTTTAGTCATTAGCGTGGGCGGGCGGGCGGGGGCGCAGCCGGGCGCGTCCAGCGGGCGCACAATGCGTCTGGATTGAAAGCGCGTGTGGGTTCGGGGCGGAATGGGATGGGATGGAGGCGGCGCGCGCCATGATGAAAGCTCTGCGATTGAAAGCGCTTGTGGATGTGGGATGGAAATGGGCTGCGTGAGATGATGGCGATGATGAACGCTCTCCGATTCAAGCGCGTGTGGGATCGGAGGTGGGATGGGATGGAGGCGGCGCGCTCGATGATGGCGAAGAAGTGGGCGAAATCGCCGGAGACGATCATTGGAGTTCACTTTGAGTACTGATAAAGCTTTTGTTGCTCCTGTAGTACTTATTTGGTTGCCAAGCATGTTTCGTTCTTGTTTTCGTTTTTGGAAATTAAATGCCAATGAATGCTACTCTGATTTAATTTCTGTATTTCTTGTCTTTGTCGAGTAAGATTAAATAGACGTTACGTTTATTTTTAGGATATACTACGTACGTTGTGGATCTAAATCAAATGTTAAAGGTTATTAAATATGTATGTTCACAACACTGACGCATTGGAATTAAATGAAAAAAAAATACTTTCCATTGGTTGGCACGTTAGAAAAGATAAAATTTAATTTTTGAATTTAGTAATTTTATCCTAGATGAGAAGTTGGGACAACGAACAAATAACTCAAGATAAATAATCGAATAATAGTGAATAAGGAACACCTATCGTTGACGTAAAGTAGATGAGAGTAGGACCTAAAATCAAACCCTGCGGGACCCCAACTGAACTTGGCATTGAGCCGGAAAGCTGTGCTTCATATAAAAATCCATCACTCCAGAGTGGTATTTCTACTCTCTGAGATCGTTGTTTAAAATCCGAAGGTAACCAGTCTAGACACCGCGAATTCCACACGAAGGTAATTTCGAAAGTAAAACGTTACGTGTTCGTATCTAATCGGTGTGCAGGCAGCGTGGGCTTCATGTAGCGGAGTGCGTTACGCGACGGTGGCCTGGCGGTGTGTTTGTGTGTGTGTGTGTGTGTGTGTGTGTGTGTGTGGCGCGCGAGTGCGTGACGTGTGTTGGCGCCGCCGTCGTCGGCCGCTCTGGTTCGGCGACGCGCCCGCTGCCCACACCTCGCGCCGCGCCGCGCTGCGCCGCGCCGCGCCGCGTCGCGCCGGCCGGGGAGTGTTTGTTTGGCCTGGCTGTTAACACGCGACGCGCGCTGGACGTCCGACATTGTAAAGCGGCAGCCTCCGTGACACAAGACGGCTCTGTCCCCGCGCGGGGAGGGTAGACACCTCTCTCTCTCTCTCCGGGCGCCGTGCGCGACGCGACGGCTCCTTGGAGAGGGGGGCAGGGGGAATTTGACGCCCGCGTTTTAACGCCGAGCGGCTGCGGCGGTGGCGGAGGACGGCTCCGCGCGGGTCGACGCGTGACACTGACCCACAAATGTCGCCCGCCCCGCCTCCGCGATTCCGCAGCTGCTCTGGTTTCCGTGCGAGGCGTCGTCGACCTGCGGGCTCTTGCGTGTGGTAGAGTCCCTAGGTACAGAGAGCGCCACCGCCGCCATTTCATATCCACTCACCCGACAACCCCGTCAGGCACAATCAGGAACTGAAGGGAAATTAAAATAATTGGTGACATTATGACAGTTTTAAGAATATTAATAGTGGTTTGGGGGTGGATTCATGGTTCTCAACGTACAGAATGCGGTACAGTTTCCATTTTCCTGACAATTGGACATAAAATGGCCGGATCGGTGGAATAATGGAATGCGCTACTCGCTGTATCTAAGGACATCAGCGTGTGGGAGATGTGGAGCACTCACGGAGACGATGGCGGCGACCGGTATGGTCCGCTCAGGCAAGACCGATTTTTTTGACAAGTTCTGAGCAGCTCAGCATCGCAGAATACCGCATCGTTCTCGGAATTGTATTCTTCCGCTATCCAAATGGACTGCTGGAGTGCCAGCTGTTATGCCTCAGTCATTTCAATGCGTGTAATTGAAAGTGAGGGATAGATTTTAAAAGTGATTTACGTTGTTCCAATATCGTCATAAAAACCATTTCGTAAGAATTGATTCAAATTATGTCGAAAACTAGATGTGAATGTTAGTATTTGTGAATCACTAATACATGCACACACATTCACATTTTACATCAAAAGGATGTAAACGGAGAGGCCATAAACACAGAATTTCAAAGAGCCCGCCTTATTTACTTCCAACACGCAGTTAATTAACTCTCGATTTTAAGCACTGAATTACGGTTGTAAATAATTTTACTTACCGAGGGAATTTTGAAGTGTACTTTTCGTGCATTGCAACTATGTGTATAAAACTCATATCACACGAACATTCTCCAGTTCACGGAATGACTACAACAATAGGGAGTACGCCAGCACACGTTAGCCAGCATTTGTAAAATAAATGTGAATCACTTCAACACGCTAATCACAGCCATCCTCTCCCCCATTTCTTTTGGCAACAATCAATGTATAAAGAAATCGTTCACGTGCTTAAACAGACAACACATTACGTTTGCAGTAAGTTGCTCGAGAGTCACATAAGTGACTGGTTTTCGCGATGAAACGACTGGAAAATGAGAAGAGGTTTCTGATCCTTCTCTTGGAAAATCCTTTTGTAGACGAATTCAACTTTCGACGGAGCTCAAGCCATTGTTCGGCGTACGAACTCCGGAGCGTGGATTGTTTGTTTGGATTCGCCCAGCGCCCGCCGGTGGCACACAGCGCCGCCGCCACGCGGAACCTGTTGCTGAGATTAATATCGCTCCAATTAGTGGGCGGAGGCCGCTGATAGAGATATTTAATAAGACGGTCACGAAATTCTATTTTGCTGCGGGTTCGAATCGCGCCGTGATAACTTACTCTCTCAACGCGACCTTTGTTCCCCACTCACTGAAACAACGCTTCTCATCGAAATTTGGAAAAACCCTGCTTTTTTTATATCCGCTCAATTGTGCCCGAACGTGTGCCAATGTGAACCATATTCTAGTCTTGTCGAAATTCGATGACATTGATTTTATTTGCTTTATAATAAATCTGCATCGAAATGTGTTTGACGGAACCGTGCTGTTTTTAAATACATGTATGACTAGTCTAGTTATTATTAAATAACGTGTTTTAGCAATATATTTGTAAGCAGTCTGATTACATCGGACACTGCAATAACGTGAGAAGTTTCATTAGAGCTTTCGTGCTTATGATCACTTTTAATTTCCTCTCGAGGTCGGCATGTTACGAACCTGATATTTCGAGGTAAATGCTTGTAGAGAAAAGGACAAATCACGCACGTCTCCGAATCTTATTCTTATCAATTATGGAGTTACTCGTATTTCCAATGCTAAATCTTTGACTTGACTCTTCAAAAAATCTCGCTATGAAGGGGAATCATCCATAAATTACGTAACGCTGAAGGGGGAGAGAAGGGTCTGATGGACGTTACATAGAGATAGGGAAGTGCGTTAGAAGGGTGGAGAGGGGTATTGAAAATACTCGAAATTTGCGTTACGTAATTCATGGACGGCCCCTGGGGTTTATTTGTCGGCAGTGTTGGTGGTGTGGGGACGGTCTGCTCCGCATCGCCTTCGTTTGCTTCTCTGCGCGCCTGGCCTGGCCTCGCCTCGCCTACGGGATTCCCTGGCGCTCGGGATGCGCGGCGCGTCGGCGGGCGGGTGGGGAGGGGGTGGAGGGGGGGCTGGCAGGCGGCCCGCGAACTGTCGGCGCGCGGCGGCTGATGGACGGCGCCGATGCGCCCCGGCGAGACGCCGCGCCGCCGCCGCCGAATCAGAGCTGCGCCGGAGCCCCGCAGCTTTCGCCATAGACAGTCGGCGACCCCGGATATAGCGAACCCTCGGTTATAGTGAACTGAAGTCACTGGTCCGTTTCACGTACATTACACGTAAGCGTAACAAAATTCGGTTATAGTGATCCTGAACCTCGGCTGTAGTGAACGTGAGTAATAAGTCCTGGAAATGAATTGGATATCGTATTAAGCGAGTAGAGGGTCTTTAGAGAGTGGGACGATGTTCCAACAGAGCAAGAGGCATTGAAGGGTGTCATGACTACATTACGATACTTAGAGACAGAGGTCAATGTCGAATCAAATATGGAGAGAGTACGAACTCTGGAGAAGGATCTAGAGAAATTGCTAACGAATAATGTACTAAACAAGCAATTGAAAATAATTGATTTTTAAGGACAAATAAAGATACTGATATTCTCAGTCCATGCTGTTAATGAATTTTGCAGCATTTCTGTATTAATAAAATCAATAATTGTGGAGAAATTCTATTTAATTCTGACGTAATTGGATATAGTGAACTGTACTTCGTTTTTCCTGCAGTGGCCGATGAAATTAGGTCTTGCTACTCCTCCTGCCTTATAAAATGAATATTTTTAATTAATTCGCGAACATCCTTCTAAACGGGGCTCGTGGCTTCAGAAATGTGCTTTCGACTGTTAAAAATATTCATTTTACAAGGCAGGAGGTGTAACAATGACCTAGTGTCATCGGCAACTATCGAAATGTGCTTTCCTCGCGGAAGCCAAAGTGTACGGAACCTTTAGCCCAGAAAGCACAGCAGTTGACTTATGTGTCTATAACTCACAACGGTGTTAGCCTACTTGGAATGAAGTTGTTTGTGTGAAAAAAAGTCAAAAATTAAATCGAACTGATTCCGGATTTAGTGAATCGGGAATGAGATGTGTATTTATGAAATAAGCGACCGCGATGCTACAGCAAACTAAATATGTTTCGACCGTTTGTATGCTGTTTACAGGAATCCGTTGGCTGCAAACAAGTATTTTCTCTGTTGACTTCACGTTTTTACCAGAAATCGTCCGATTAAACGGCAAACGATGAAAACTCGGGGAAATTGAGGCGTAGAAACACGCAGGGAAATGACTTAAATCCACCATGAAAGAGAGGTGCAAAGAAATGATGTTTTCGTGCGACTTATGTTGACTGGTGCTATTCGGAAAATTACTCGATATTATTAGCAGAGGGAGAGCGGAAAGGATACAAATACTCTGATATACACTCATCATGCTACGAATGGCGGTAATGCGTAAAAATGCCCCCTGCACTATTCAACCTTTTGCTGGAAAGATACATTTTGACGTGTTATTTATGGACGGAGTTTGGCAAGCCTTATGAGCGAAAAAGCATACAATGGAAGGATAAATGCCTTTTGGTGCGAACAGATACGGGTTGCAGCGATAACTACACAGCCCATCTTTGTATTGATGAACTTAAATCATCCATTCGTACCGGAAGAAAATAATGGAATAGCATATTTTTTTATAGGCTATATCTCGTATATATTGGTTTTCTTACGTGCGTATAACACAACCATGTGATATTTCTTCTCTTTTTTTTTTTTTGGTTCTGTGAACTTTGTGTGATGAAACTGCTTGTGAACAGGAAAATGTGGTTTGCGAATCACTTGGCCTCGGGTGAAGGGTTCCAAATAGTTCAGCGTTTGGACATAAGTGACCAATCAGCCTCTTACGTGCAAGGATGCTCATTAGCCCGGTTACTTCGCAGAATTTCGAAAGAGAAAATTCTCCAATCAGTGCGTGGCGTGGGCGGACGTCTTTCGAATGAATGGTTCGCCATTTAACATTTTTTTTAGTCATTTGGTGCGTAGTTTTTCGCGCCTTCCAGATTTAACAAGTTACACGTCGAACGAAAAGGATTTGACAATGCTCCCTTCGGTTCAGGAATCTCTGAATTAATTTCTCCCGTGCGACGTGGTCGTGACTGCTTGCGCCACGGCTAGCCACGGCACGCCGCGTGCGCACGTGTTTTTGAAAGAAGGGTTCTGTCGCTCTCCGTCGCCCCGGGCGAGACTTCCAAATTGCTAGTTGGCGCGGGCGCTCCCCATAACGACCAGCCTCCCCCCTCCCCACCGCCTCGCCGCGAAGGGAGCTCCGCGTTGTTGAAGTTTTTGTCGAGTTCCAAAGCATGCCAAGAACAGAAATGGAATTTCTGTCAAATGTATTCGTGATTGACATCCTTAACAACTTGTATTTGTTAGAAAAATTCTCAATTCTATGTATTTGCCAGAAAATTATAATTTCTTTAGTCGATTTAATTCTAAGATCCATGATACGCTCGTTATGCATACGTTACTTTCACACAAGGTGACGAAGTTCGTTCGTGTTCCAATACGAACAGCGGTGTGCGTTTCCTTCTACGACAGTGAAGTTTCCAAGTCATCCAGTATCAAGCTGACGAGAAAAAATGACGCTTCCTGGAAGGGAAGTTTTTTAGTAAAAATGCTTTGCGCGTTGCCGCGGTCCCAGGTGTCGTAGTGCAGTTACTGTCAGTTGCAATGCGCATTTTATTGCTCATTGAAACGAGGTTACGAATCCCTCCGCGCCTCTCACCAGCCCCGACCCACGCCCTTCGCTCGGAGACGGGAGCGTTCTTGGGGGGATTTTTGACCGAGCAGCGCCGCTTGCCGCGGACGGCGTTTTTGAGCCGTCCCTCCGGGGCCAAGTGCGATTTGGTTTCCTTTCCCTTCGTGAGCTGCGCCTCTCGACGGCGCCGAGGCAAAGCGAGACGCGATTGGCGCGGAGGTTGTTGGGACACCCCGCGCCACGTCATCTGCTCCAGGCTTGGAGCGAATAGCTACACTTGATCGTATTTAGAACTTTCGAAGAGTAAATATTTTTGCACGCTGCTGATCTACTATAATAATAATATAATATAATAATATTAACAATAATAATCATTACAGTTCTTCACACAACAAACAATTTTAATATTCCAATTCACAACTCGTGAATAGCAAATATTTATGGTGGGCGACCTTTTCCGTTAAGCATTCCTATCTCATGACATCAGCTCTGACGTAGCCAGTGTCGTACGAGAATTCAGTCGGTACGGGCAATGTGATAATCGGTGGAATAACACCAATTATTTGCATTTCCAGATCGAAACTGATGGTTTTTTGTATATTTTTTTTTCCGAGTTTGTGTGATCCAAACCAAACCATCGGCACCTCAATTACCTAAAGACTGCAGAGTAGTCAGAAATAGCATAAACAGTAATAGATTGAAACTGAAGTAAAATAGCGAGAGTAGATACCGATGTCTCTATCTATTGCATAAACGCATGTATTTGTTTCGCCAATCGCGTAGAAAGACTTACAGCCCGCTTCGAGAAAAATTACCGATCGCCGGACTGGGGCTCGGAAGAAAACGGAGAGCTGAAAATTTGCATTCCCGTCCGCGGGTCTTCGGCGCGGAGATCGACGCCCGGGACCGCCCCGCGGGTCGGAGCCCTGTGCGGGGGCGTTGGCTGGGCTGGGGCGGTCGCGGCGCCGCGCCGGGCCGCGAGGTTGCTGAACCGCTCACCTGCGCGGCGCGGCGCTGCTGCTGCGTCTGTGCACGGGAAGCGTAAACGAGATTCCGGCCGTGTCCGGTAGCGCTGGCGCGTCGGCCCCTCTCGGCCCGGCCCGGCCCGGCGCGGCGCGGCGCGGCGCGGCCTGGCCCCGCCTCGGCGCGCGCAAACACTCGACCGGCGCAAACAGCGGTCGGCGCTCAGCGAAGTCCCCCCCTCCCCTCCCCTGCCACCACTCTCCCACGAGAGCGCGCGAACCACGCCGTCCGGGCGAGGAAGGCACTTTTAAAATGCCGCCGGCGATCCTTGGGATGCCGCGGGGGGATGCTGGTTTCTACTGCACGAAGTGTCTCAGAATAAACGCTACTAATTTCTAGGTAAAGAAGACGAGTCGAAAACGATCACGTTTTGCCAATAAACACGAGGACGGAATTTCTTATAACGGATTTACGCATGTGATATTTCGCCCCATATTTTTTCATGTCATTGACAGTGTCAAAAGAGCTTGGTCAAAGTCTCTAAACACCTTGATTCCTACACACCTACATGTTCCTTGGGGAAAAGAGTTCATTTTCGACATGCCGTAGAAGTTTGTGACATTTATTCTGAGACTGCGAGAATATGATGTAGGAAAACGTGCTGCACTTCGCCCACTGTTTTTTTACGTGTCAACTGTAACAGTTAAACGATATATGAATGCCGATGTGGCTGTATCTTGATAAACCCATTTCTTGACAAGTCTCCCCAAAACAGAAAGGAATCCGTTCGTGAGACCAGGACAAAGAAAACGCAAGCAAAATCGAATCCATGCAGGCGAGTTGTCCAAGGAGTGCGCAGACGACGCGTTCCACCCCGCGCCCTTACAATGCCCGACGCACTGAAAACCCGGCACGCGCGCGCGCAAGTGTGTCTGCCGCCTTCGGTGCCGACCACTACCCCCCCGTGCCCCCCTGGGCACAGGCATTCCGCCGCCGCGCGTGATCGCCATGGCGAGCGGGCACGCAGCGCGGTGCGACGAACTCCAGGCGGCCAACTCCCCGCAGCCAAGAGGTATTATTATTATTATTATTATTATTATTATTATTATTATTATATATTATTATTATTATTATTGGAGGTGTAGATGGTACGAATAAATATATGTATTTGACCATATAGGATCAATCAAAATTGATTTCAGGAATTAAACTTTTTTTAAAAAACATTTATTATTGGCTCAACGTTTCGCACGCTTTGTACATGCCTTTTCAGATCAATCAATTTGATTGATCCTATATGGTCAAATACATATATTTATTCAAAATTATATCAGGATCAACAGGAAGAATTTACATCAATTTCAATATTATTATTATTATTATTATTATTCCATTACATCACGACTAAAGATCTTATGAGTCGGCTGAATATAAAATCTACTCCAGGTTGCAACCAGCTACCTAAGGAGCAGATTCGGTGACTATCAGTGCCTCTACAATACTTTACGCAAAATGTGGGCTGTTCCAAATAAAGCAATTTCTTGCACTTCCCAGTCTTTTGAATTACCTGGGAGTTTAGACAAGTTCTTACTCAAATTTTGCGGAACAAATCCCAGAGCTCCGATAACTATCGGGACGACCTGTGCTTTTACGCCCCACATTCGGCTGATCTCGATTTCCAAACTCTTGTATTTAAGACGTTTCTCTGCCTCCTTGGTAACGACGTTTTGATCGCAAGGTACAGCAACATCGATAAGTAAACACGATTTTTTCTCCAAATCCCGGATAACTATATCCGGTTTGTTTGCCGCTATCGTGCGATCAGTTTGAATTTGTTGGTCGTACAATATCGTACACAATCCAACAGACGTCACCGGTTTGGTGAGTGTTCGTACCACTTGGGGCATGTGTTTGGAACTTCGAGGGCGGTACAGATCTGCCAGTGGAGGTAGCTACACACCCTGTCATGTCTTTTAAGGTATTCGGTCTTTGCTAGGATTGGACAAGCTGAGACAATATGATCAATGGTTTCTACTTGCTCCAGGCAAATGCGGCATTTATCATCTTGGGAAATTTTGAGAACCGCTTTATCATAATGTCGTGTTCTCAAGGCCTGATCTTGGGCAGCTATTACAAGTGCTTCCGATTCTGGCTTCATTCTTCCCCTTTTAAGCCACATAAATGATTGATCTTTATTGATCTGCACCTTGTCCATTCTTTTTAGGTATTGTCCGTGGAGTGGTTTGTCTCTCCACGATTTCTTTAACATTTTTTGTGTCTCACACTTCATGTTTAGCAGCATCAGAAGTTCAGTGTCTGTGTTATTCGACGTGTCTTGCCTAGTTTTCTTCGCAATGTTTCTTGCTACACTAACAATGCCTCTGTTTCCCATTCTTCGGTCAGATTTCATGACCTGCCTCATTAGAGGGTCATCTTGATGGCTGACTACATACTTTCCCAACCCGACTATTGCGTTGTGCCAGGAGGCCTCAATTTGTCTGAGGCCTCTTCCTCCTTCCTTACGTGACACATAAAGTCTATGTATATCAGCTCGAGGGTGGGAAACATGATGCATTGTTAGCAGTTTTCTGGTTTTTCGATCCATGGTGCGAATTTCTTGCTCAGTCCAGTCCACTAGTCCAAAACTGTATTCGGCTACAGGTACCGCCAAACTACCTATTGCAGATATTTTATTCCTGGAATTCAGAGCGGACTGCAGGACCAGTCTCACTCTTCTATAATACTCCCTACGAATTCTCTCTTTCATTCTGTCATTCGAGATGGTTTCACATTCTTCAATGCCCAGATATTTGTAAGTTTTACCTGGCTCAAGATCTTGAATCACAGTGTGCGTATCAATTTCAATGTTCTCAGACGTTGTGAGTTTCCCTCTTTTTAAATTGATTTTTGCACACTTGTCAAGACCAAACTTCATGCAGATGTCATTGCTAAAGTCATTCACGACAGACAGCATTTGGGAGAGAATCGCTTCATTCTTAGCAAACACTTTCAGATCATCCATGTAAAACAAATGTGATACTGGCCTTTCATCACCATGGAGCTTAAAACCAAAGTCAGCTTGCGACAACTGTCTCGATAGTGGGATCAAACTAATGCAAAACAGCAGAGGGGATAGTGAATCTCCTTGAAAAATACCCCTGTTAATCTGAATACTTCTGGTTTCTACTGCTTCCTTTCCGCTGTGTGATTAGTAACCTGGTACTCCACGACTTCATACTAGCCTTGCAAAATTCAATAAGTCTAGGATGAAATCGATAGATCTCCAGGGTCTTCAAAATCCAATCGTGTGGTACACTATCAAAGGCCTTTTGGTAGTCAATCCAAGCCATGCTCAAATTACGTTTGCGTTTCTTTACATCATTCAAGATGACTTTATTCAGTAGCAAGATTTCCTTACAGCCATAAGAGCCTTTACGACATCCTTTTTGTTCAGCTGGCATTAGATGATTCTTATCTAGATGTCTGTACATTTTGTCAGCTATGGCTGAAGTTATAACTTTGTACAGTACTGGCAGACAAGTAATTGGCCTGTAGTTCTTCGCCAAAGAGCTGTCTCCCGCTTTGGGTAGCAAATACGTGATGCCGCGTGTGAGCCATTCCGGGATTTCCTTTGGGTTTTCAAAAATTTTATTAACAGCCTTTGCTAGATGAGAATGTATTGCTGTTAATTTCTTAATCCAATAAATCTGGATCTTATCAATCCCGGGGGACTTCCAGTTTCCCATGTTCTTAATTGCTTGGAAGAGGTCCTCTTCCGAGAATTGGTGAACATCTTCCACTGTTTCTACAAGTTCATCGGCAGCATCAACTTCAGATTGAAGCCAAGATGCGTCTTTGTTGTAGGATCTGCTCTCCTCCCAGATTCCTGCCCAAAATGCTTCGACGTCATCTTTTGAAGGAGTAACAGCTTTGCCATTCGGTTTTTGAGTCAGATTGCGATAGAATCTCTTCGCGTCTGTTTCAAACAACCGGTTCTGTACACGGAAATCTATTCTACGTTTGTAACGTCTTATTCGTTGAGCCCATGCTTGAATTTTCTCTTTTAGCTTCTCAACTACCATTAGCCTGCTGGTGTCATTTTCAATTTGGTATTTTTGTTCAACATTGAATATTTTTCGTTGAACTTTAGAGGTGTGCGTTGATTTAGAAGATGCCTCAGCTAAGAGTGATATTTCACGCCGGGTGTCGGCTATCCGTTTCATAATTCTGTTCATCCATGGGGGTACAGAGCTGTTTACTCTGTTTTGCTGTCGGCCGTCGGTGTTCTTGGCTGGCCCCAAAATTATCTGAGATACTAGATATCCAGTTGCATATATGATGTGATTGATTTCAGTAATATCTAGATCTCTGCCTGGGGTCTCCACCACCTCATTTAAGACAGAATTCACTGTTTCTATCACTCTTTTAGCTTTGGCATTTTCGTATATTCTCCTCAACGGTTCGCGAGATTCAAACGGAAGTTGACTAACTCTTTCTATCTCGCGCCGAAGGAGATTTCGCATCATGTCCTTATCGTGTAATTCATTGCCAGATGAATTTTCACCACTGACGTGTGTTTCACTGGAAAGAGATGAACCTTCCACGGGATCATCATTTTCAAGTTCTACATGTTCGTCATGTGGATTGTTCGAGCGAAGTACATACTCCGCATTTCTCTCAATGTCAGCAAGTTGTTCTGCTGTGAATTTTCCACTGCTGAGTATGTATCGTCGTTGACTGGCAAGCTTCTTTGAGTCTAGGGTAGGTCTCATATCTGGGTTCCGCTCTCTCCATACCTTGAAAACTTCTATTTCTGAGCCCCCATTTTTCGCTTTTGCATAGTAAAAGCACCACATCACCTCCTTTAATTCATCCCGGGTCCATCTCTGACGATGGCTTCGAGCTACTGCCGGCTCTGGGTCCCTGGGACTAACATCCGTGGGATGGCCAGACGTCGACAAGGTGACATTAGCTCGGTTTCTGAGCAGGTATGGGACATTGGTAGAACAAGGCACGTTAAGATTCATTACATTGCTTGTTCTATCCATTTTGCTCATTGGTTTGAATTGAAGATTCGCAGGACGCAAGTTCGAGTTCACAGATCACACTTAACCCTCGGGTTGTTTCCTGCCATCCGTTACTGCGACCCACAGTGGCCTCGGGGCATCCCCCCGCAGGGCCCAGCAAGGGGTCCCTCCGATCGCCAGTCGGCATTACTAAACCCTACGGGATTTTCACTGACTGCTGAAGGCAGCCTCCTTCGCTGGCTAATGCAAGGTTCGGGCCTCCACTCTAATCAGTGGCCTGGTGTGCCAACCCAGTTTCTCTCCTGTACCCTCTATGGGCCGACAACAGGAAGTCCAAAGGTTCATGACCCTTCCCTCTCTACTTACTTCCCACTCTCCTCAAAATGGAGTACTTCTTCGTCTGACCCCTCACCTTCAACCTATTCAGCAAGGGAGGCCCACCGGTAGCTAGGCTACCACTGACATAGCTTTAAGGCTCAGGGGGTACTCAAGCTCCACCACCAACTGCAATGTCGTGTACTCCCTAGGTGTGATTATTATTATTATTATTATTATTATTATTATTATTATTATTATTATTATTATTATTATTAAGTGTAAGGAGAGTGGCATGTATCGAACGAACTGGAGATTGTACTCATCTTCCTCTCAGCAACAGGTGTGATACCTACCGTTTCTGAAGCACTCTCTGAATAAACTGGGGATCGAGACGAACGTTACCATCAATCTATAGAAAGCTGTGATCCTGAGCACGTGTTCTTTAGTCAGAAGATTTATGAGTTTCTAAAAAAAATTTGTGTTAAAGAACTATTTATTTAATTTGTAAATTAATTTAAGTGTAAAATGTATGTTTGTAGAATTGTTCCCTGATTCTGTCCCTGGATTAGTTCTTAAAATAAATGTTTGTTAAAATTATTGTACTACGGAAATCATGGCTTTCATAGAAATATCTGTATTCTCCTACAACATGTACCCAGAAAAGCTGTGAAAATAAACGATAATAATACTAGATGAATAATAATAATAATAAATAAGATATAATAATATAATAATAATTCCCTCGCCATCTAGCGGTGAATATCTCCGCCCCGCCCGCGATAAATGTGTACTAACTGTACGGTTAAATGAAATGAACTGTTAACGCACAAGGCATCACTAGTCAGTCCATCAGTTTTGCCTACTGACAGACTGGGAGAACTGTTAATCGACGAGCAGCGCTTCGGCCTCTTGCCCCGGTGCGCGGCGTCGCCCGTGGCTGCAGCGCCCCGCGACACGTTGTCCGTTGTCGGGCTTTTTCTGCGCAATTAGCGCGGGGGAGGTGCAGCGTCGGGGCACAGGAATTTTACATGCTCCACGCAGCGAGCGTTCCCGAGCGATCGGGGCGCCGCCGCTTAATTTCCCGGCGAGCGGAGACCCCGTGTCGACACGCGGCGCGGGCCCCGCGCCAATAAAGCACGAGCGTCGCCCGTGCCGGCGAGGTCTGCGCCCAGCGCAAGCGCTAATGGAACTTGTTTTTCGCGTGGTCGCGGTATGGGCAATCGGGTTGCAGACATTTAAACTAAAAATAAAAATGTCGCTGTTTTTGAAATGGCATGACCTCCAAGTTTGACAGCAGAGGAACAGTCTAATACGTTTGAGTGGTCTCCGCTTGGTGTTGTTTTAAACATCAATGTATTGAAGCTGTTATTTTGACATCGATGTTTTGTAGAACTGTTTCTCTACTATCAAACTCGGAGGTCATGTCATTTCAAAAACCGCGACATATTTATTATTTTGTTTTAATGTCTGCAATCTCGCAATAAATCTGTAATTATTGAAGCCGTTTTTTTCACATCGATGTTTTGTGCTTCATGTTTTGTTCGCGAATTATGAAACTTCTCATAATTACACATTTGTAGAAGTTAAAATGTGAAATATAACTAATGGTACCCCTGTCTGTGTGGAAGTTGTGCGCTACGTTCAGCGGGTAGTCTATTCCTCACCCGAGATGATCCTGATGTCCTGGTATTTCCTTGGTCTTTCCTCCTATTTCACACATGGGCATAAGTTTTTAAACTTTTCCGGAAAATTTGAATTATAAATTAAACAATACACGGCCGCTATCCGCCACACAAATTGAATTTTATAACTTAACTTAACCAGCTTTAAATTATGGATATTTAAAAACATCAAAATGTATTTGGTCGATGTCTTATTAACATCGATGTTTGGCAACATGGATGTCTTGTTGTCGATCACTGGTGTGTGTGTGGGGGGCTGCGGTTCCGTTGCCGCGTCGCGGAGGGGCGGGGCGGGGGCGGGGGGGCGCTGGCGAGGGACTGGGCGTGGGCGGGGCGCGAGGCGTGGGAGTAGACAGCGTGAGCGCTCGCGCGGCCGCCGTGTGCGGACTGCAACGCGTGTCTCCGCTGGCAGCGCGCCCGCCGCCGCGGCTCCCGCGCCGGCCCGTTGCCCCTTCCGCGTGCGGGTACGCCTGCACTGCCCATTGGCCGTAGGCACTTCGGTTCATGGCTTTATGCAATTGCCGAGGAATTGTTCATTATCATCACTAATGATTCGTCGGAAAATTATTTTTGTCCCTTACTGGCAAGTAACTGCAACTTGTAGGAATTCAAGGACATGGCAATGTATTAAGAGATTATACAAAAATGGCACGGAATAAGCCATTGCACATGTTCCCAGGGCCTTAAACAAATTCAATGACGTTTGGTTTAATTGATGATGAAAGCGCAAGTCTGTTTTTAGTGAAAAGCCATGAAAAATGTTCTTTGAGTTAATTTTTCTTAATTGTCTGTTACCTGAAACGGGAAGTAATCAGTCACTCTTCGTACTTAGGACTGGGTGTCATTAATCGAAGAAATCTGACTGTGTCCCGTCGTAGGAAGATATTTAATCAACAGTAATCTCCATAACGTTTCTGGTTCTTGTTACGACACAGTTCAAAATAGTTTGGGGTGACCGCTTCATAAAGGACAATCTACGAAATTGTCTGGTCTGACGTCACTGCAGTGGTGTTCAGATTGGTTAACACCATAACAGCTGACTTACGTCAAGTGCCACCACAAATAAATGGAAGTGCAGGGCAGGTGACCGCTGAAAGGAGGTGTCCGTTTTATCAGGTTTCTCTGTGTTTTCGTGTCACACATCTCAATCACATGTCTCCTGAGTCGTGAGAGATGTTGCACCTCCGCGTGCGAGTGACGTAACACATTCGCTCTGCTGCTGCAGCGGCGGCGGCGGCGGCGGCGAACAAGAGAAGGCTTCCGCGCGCACGGCGCTCTCAATCGCAGATGGCAGCGTGAAATCGTTTTCGCCTCCCGCCCGCCCGCCCGCCGGGACGAGGAAGAAAGGCTCCTCCCACTGCGACTACCGTGTCAAGTGGCTGTGTGTAGGTTAGCAGTCACGTAGACCGATTCAATTTCCTGAACCGTGCTCTTTGCCTCAGAAAACGTTCCCTTAGGGCGTAAATTATTTAAAGTTAACGTTTTTTGTCGCGATAATTTCTACGCAATCGCCATCGTGATTGAGGCAATGAATGCATGCGTGAATGAGTAAATTCATTCCCTTATTTGTTTCTGCTGGGATGTGGAATTCTATGTACTATTACATTTTTATGAAAAAATGTACATTATGGTGAATTTTGGTTTCAAAGATTATTACAATACGACTGTAATTGTTATTTGGAATTCGTCAGTTGTGAGTTAGGAGGAACTTGGTTTCATGATACGTTGATCATCTGCTTCAGAATAGCTGTCATGGAACCAAGTGAACGAAGTTTCAATGTCATGTTTGATCTGCTCCTACGTTGTGCGTAGGGCGAAGTGGAGTGTTGCTGGCCGTGCACCTACATCTGTGGTCACGCCCCGCGAGAAAGCGCTCGCTGGCGACGCCCCCCCCCGCGACTCCCCCCACCAGGCTCCTCGAAGTGACCGCGTCGTCCACATTGTGGTGGATGCGGCCTTCGGTTGTGGCGCTAAGCGGGTGGGGCAACGGCTGCAGAAGAACCGCCTAGAAAAAAGAAAATGCTACGGCGCGGCGTCATCTTCTTGAGAACGTCTCTTTCGCATTCATTTGTTTTGAGATTCAATTTCTTAAACATTGTGAGGAGCATATTTTGAGACAAAATTATCTTTAGGAGTCGAGTCCGCCATTTTGGAATCGCCAAAGACTTTCGTATGAGGTGCCAACAGTTTTTAAAGAACAAATTCAAGGAAACCTTAAGTATTTACTCCTTGGATCAATACGCAAGGCGGCAGCTGTGTTGATTGATGTTGTCGTAGTGTTGTTCACTTTGCAGTACCCAATTATTGTTTATGGCCATGACTTCTTTGCGATTCGTGCACGGCAGAGCAACACTTTCCAATCAATAAACAGTGAAGATAAATGCATGAGTGCTGAAAACATGTATTTTTAATTTTCGCGGGAAATCTCAGTTACAATTTCTTGGGTGATTTATTTTTGTTATAAACTGTTAAGGCAGCTTAACAGACTTTTACTGGCAATTTTTTTTTGGGAAGACGCTCATTGTTCATTCCGTCAGAGTCATTGTTCTCCGCCTGCAACAAGATAACCTCTCATCTGGCCGCGGCTATTCAGTTTCTTCTTATCGTTGTTGGCCGGCGCTGCTACCGTGAGAGAGGCGCCGCCGCATCTTCCTCCGGCGAGAGAGCTCCTTCCAGACGCTTTGCGGCGCGGAAGTGAGCCCTGTGAAACGCCACGAGCGTGCTACTCCTCCGCTCGTGACCGGATGAGAGGAACCGTTGCGCGATGTAGGTCGATAACTCGTGTGTGCTGCTGTCTCGCGTCGTAATGATACTCAATTATAAATTATCTCAAAGCAGTGCAAAATCCAGTTCCTTTTTTGTCTCATCACGAAGTGCTTTATCCGTCAAGGAGTTTGGAAGACTGTATATTTGTTTTTAAATGCGCTACTTGAATCGTTTCAATCGCTGCTGCGAAGTAATGCAGTTTTTTCCCCCCTTCAATGTAAAGAGAAGTAAGAAAAAAAAATCGGGCTTCACTTCTTGATTTTTTTGGGACATCATGGTTTCCGTTGCAGGTTTTGATAGTCAATCTATGATTGCGTGCCGTTTCCTCGGTTTTGCGTCTCCTTGGAATAAAGTAATATTGTACTCGGTGAGAGCATGAACGCTTTCCAATTTGTGCAGGGGCAGCCTTAAAAACTGTGCCCCCTCGCCAGTCTCCCTGTCGCGCACGGTCCAGTGGCCACGGACCCGACACGCGGCCGGCGTTCCGCAGGCTATCAGCAGGATGTCCCTTTTAATGTTGCTTCACGCGCTCCAACTTTTGCCAACCGCTAATGTTCGCCGACGTTTATGGTGCTAAAAGGACACTATCGCAAAGAGTAGGAAGGTAGGGGTAAAGTAAGTCGAATCAATAATATGGGAATTACGAAATTACGTGAATAATTTTTTTTCTGTGACCAATATAACGGATTACGCGTGCTGAATTATAAAATGGAACAATAAAAAATGTATGTAATATTAATAATTTATCAAACGCGATAATGAATTATTGTAACTGAAACAACTTATTCCTAGCCGATTCCCTGTGGCCGAGATCGCTAAAGCAGTAGTGTCGTAGCGATCTCAGACTGAAGGATCGCGGGTTCGAGTACCGCCTCGGGCATGGTTGTATTTGTGTTCGTCCTTCCACCTCCTATCATTACCATATCATGTCATCTTCACAGTTGCCATAACGGGTAACCCAATAGTCGTTGCTAATGACCTACTCGTAGAAGTTGATGCGACCTTCAATAAAAAAAAAAATAAAAATACTTATTTCTATTTATTGGCTGCTATAGACATTCTCGTACTTTGGGGTAACTTTTCTTTGTGTTAATATCCTTTCAAGGTAATACAGTAATGTGTTTGCTCTCGTAAATTGACAATGTGAAATGCGTTCGTCGTTGATGGCCTCTTAAGCGTGGATGTCGCAGGCAACCGGGTGCCCGCTCGTATGCCAGGGCCGCTGTGCGAAGACGCTCCAGCCAGCAGCGGCCAGCGCCGGCAAGGGCTTCCGGCGCTTTCTCATGCTGATGGGGTCTCCCCGAGGCCTCCACGCGCGTCACGTGACCCTTCCCCGGCGCCATTCACCGCGCCACGCCGCGCCGCCGCCGCCGCGACAATGGAGGCGTCGCGTCGCGTCGCGTCGTGCCGGTGGCAGGCGGTGCCGGCCGGCGCACCCCCGCCGGCAGTTTTTTGACGGGGGGGGGGTCGAACGGTCCGTTTAGTTGTGGCGCTGTTCTTGCAGCGCTTCGGCGTCATTGATGGAGACGCGCGACGACCGGCTTTTGTCACGAAGCGTCCAGGGCGCGCCGCGCGAAAGTAGAGCAGGAGAGCATCTTCATAGGCGCTTCTTTTCGCCGGGCGAAGCTTTTGTGAAACAATTGAAAGTGCCGGTCACCAGCAGCTCTGAGGTAGTAGTCTGTACAAGTACAGGCAACTGAGGATCTTGCCGTCGTTAATTTGTGCGTTTTTTTATGAAACCGATGAGCGGTTTTTTCCTGTTGGCTTGTTCGTCGTCACAATCATCAGTCGCTTGTTGCTTTCCACGCTGTAAAGCTGATGCTGAGTAGTAATATGATTAATAATAAAAGCGATGCAAACAATCTCGATTGTTTTTGCAATGCTAAGTATTCTCGAGAAGGAAGTTTTTGCGAGTATTTTTTCGAAAATAGTTCCGAACAGTGGCGAAGCGGGGGGGGGGCAGGGGGGGCGGCGCGCCCCAGGTGACACCATTCTAGGGGTGACACCCATCACATTATTTTTAGTTGGAATTATATAATTTAAATCATTTACTTAAAAT
>JAHLJT010007952.1:0-48588 GCA_031308135.1 Acheta domesticus
ACGAAAATGCCAGTTAGCTTCTTTTGCTGGTGACCCTTCAATTATTCTCCAATTTCAATAAAATAGCTTATGATTCTTACGTCGTATCAACGTAACCAACAACAACAACAACAATAATAATAATAATAATAATACTTATTACAATATACAAAAAACATCTGAGAACTATGCAGAAAGCTGCTTTACTTGTACGCGAACATCGTCAGAATTCATCATCACATTTGTAGAAGCAGTGGAACATGTTCACGAATTCTCGGAAGAGGACCTCTTCCAAGCAATAAAGAACACGGGAAACTAGAATCCCTCGGATTGAAAAGATCAAGATTTATTGGATTAAGAATTTAAAGCTTACATATTCATTTAGCAAAAGACTGTTAGTAACATTAGTGAAAGTACGAAATACAACCCTCTGCCGCCCAGCGCCACGGTGTGTAACATGGGGCAGCCGAGGCAAGGGTTGCCTTGCGCGATTAGCCGCATTTCCTTTGCGGTGTCGGCCGCGTGGCCCGCGGCGGCGGCGAAGCGGGGGCGAAGCGGGGGCGACGACAGCGGGCGCGCTTTGTCGCGGGGGCGGTCCGCCGCCGCTGGGCGCGCGACAACGGCGGCGGCGCCGACCGCAAGCGGAGCCTGCGCCGCCCGAGCGCGACCCCCGCGCCCACCGCAGAACGAGGCCCGCGCCCAAAGGGCTCGTGAGAGAAGCAAATAGATTAGCGCGGCCCCGCGCTTCCGGACGCGTTTTTTGGTGCCCCGCTCCGGCGCGGCACTCGCCCGGCTTCCACCCCACCCCACCCCACCCCCCTCCCGCCCCGGGGAGTAATTGTAGCAACTCCCCGCGAGCCGTCTTCTCGCGCAAATATTGAAAGGGCGGCCGAGCGCGGGCGCGGGCGCGGCGGCGAGCCGAGTTAGAAGCCTTGTAACTGTCAGCTCGCATCAGCGCCAGCCGACGACGCGGCCTCGTGTTTGCACTGCCGGCGCGGGGGCCATTATCTCATATTATAGAGCACCGAGTGGCCCAGATAATGGCGATTGTATGCAGCGCCCGCCCGCCGCCGCCACCGCCCCCGGCCGGCTACATTGTGAGCGGCGGCGGTGAATGCGCGAGCGGGGGGATGACCGGCGGCGGCCCCTCCCCCCCCTCCCTTCCCCCTCCTCCAGGCAGAAGGGCCTCCGCGCAGCAGCACCCTTCAAGGGCGCATTTTCTCAAAGGATAATACGCGGGCGATGAAATATTAGCAAACATTTTTCTCATATTCACCGTTGATAGGATCGTCACGGCGCGCGTAACGGAGCGCGGGGGCGGCGGCGGCGGCGACGGCAGCGCCTCCGGCGGCGCGGCGGGCGGCGGCGCAGGCGGCTCAACAAGTGCCCCGCGGCCAGGCGCCCGCTGGTCCTAAGACGCCCTCGGCGCGGCGCGGAGCTGCCTGCCGGTTCAAAGGCGCAGTTGAAACGATTTAAGTTGTAAAAAACTTCTATCGATCGTGTTTATTTATTTCGAAATTTTCGAAACTCAATAACCTTCTCGTAGTTGATGAGGAGATTAAAAAAAATACATTCGAAAATGTCTAAATATAAATGAGACAATAATGTTAAATATCCAGATATTTGTTAATTTATTCACTTATTTTATTTCAATTGCCTAGTTATCACAGTGATTTATTTTTAATGTACATTTTCATCGTATTTTTTTATTTGTGTCATCCAAGTTGTAATTATTTTAGCATAATATGCAAATGCGCATCCAAAGGGGGTGGGGGTCAAGGGACTTCATACCCCTCTCTCCTCGAAATATATATATTACAAAAATATAACATTAACCGATCTCCTACACTAACGAAAGTCATTCAATACGTCAAATTTTTACGTAATACATATGAACTATAAGTCAAGAATAAAAATGCATTGTATATTCAGAATAAATGAACATTGTTTTTAATAAACATCAAGTTGGCTGGACACACTATTTGTAGTCTGTAGCCCCCTTACCCCCCCGAATATATTATGGGTGCGCCTCAGACAATATGGGAACTACTACGGGTCATTTAATTGTTTTTGTTTCTCCTTTTTCATACTTTCATGAATTTTTAATTTACATTTTTTCCATTATTAGATTTGTTATGGATTGTAAACCATAACAATAGGCCACCTAAAAACTGACAATTTAATATTTATAATCAACATTTCCTTCTCGTAGCGCATTTAACATTTCACCCTGGATTTATCAAATCGTACCCAATTTGTGGCAGGAAATTTTACAAAGGTTTTATACAATTTTTGTTTTCTTTCTGCTTCGCGCGGCCAAGCGGACCAGACCAGTGTGTTGCGGTGGCGGCGGCGGAGGGGTGTGGGGGAGGGGGGGAGGGGGCAGCGGCCCTTGGCTTTGTGCTCAGCCCTTCCCTCTCCACGCAGCGGTGCGCCATGACGTTTGCAAGAAGGGTGGATGCGGCGCTGTTTGACACACCGAACACCGGTGTGTGTGTGTGTGCGTGTGTTCTCTTTCTCTTTCCGCGCTCTCACGTGGATGTAAAGAACTGCTTTTAAAATGACTGGATTAGCCACGAATAAAGCGGTTACTTACTTATGAAGGGGTCGAATACACGCGAATTCAAAGTAAGTATAATAGCGTTGAAAAATTTTAATCGCATTGACGTTCCAAATACCTTTCTTACTCCATCAACTTCTCGTAGAGGTGATTATATATGAGCAGTGGCCACAGACGAACTTTTATGTTGCAAGTGGAAGCGTTCAGATAATTAGTAATGGAACAAACATTTCGAAACATAAAATAGCCTTTGTTGTAAAATACTTGCGTTGTAAGATAACTTATTGAGTAATAATGTAATTCTATGATATAAACCTTCCTGTAAGAAGTTTCACGAACAAGCTAAAGTGATATCAAAATTTTAAAATTTAAATAGACCATAGCATCAATTTTACTCCGAATATACAATTTCCATTAAAACAGTATGGAACTAAAGAAATGGATCTCATTAAGACGTTTTTCCGACAGTTGAATTAATAGGCGCCCGGCAGAAGTGGCGGGAGCAACATGGCTTTGACGCTTTTGGAAGAACTGGGGATTAATATACATTGAGTGTCGGTATGCTTTGTTCACTTATCATTGCAAAGACAATATGAGACTATATCATGATGAACAAGGCAAGAATTTCTACCAGAATATTATGAAGATTTTAAAGAGAGATGATAGTACAAACAAGTGTGAGAGATGACAATATTTTGTCACTAATTTGAGAAAGCAGACGAAAGAAAATCAAGAAATCATTTTCAGTGCAACCTAACAGATTACTCAAGAAACAAGCACATAAAAAATATTGGTTTTGTTGCGAGAACTTCTTATAACTAACCTCCCACTGTTTAAAAAATAAATAAGATGTTCACTATTAATGTTAAAGTAATGTAAATGTACGATAATGTTGGTCTGACTTCAGGCATCATTCTTCACATAAAAACTGATCGTTTCCATATTATCAGGACACTGTGAATGTCGCACTGTAAAGGTCGCGCCTTTATTGGGAACTATTTAGTGCACTACTAAGAGCGCTTTAACGTGGTATCATTATCAAGAGTCGATGATATTTCAATGCAGTTTTGTAGATGACTGCCTTAGTCACTATTTCAGAAGAGGGATCGTTTCTAAACGAAATAAAATTCATTTGCTTACGCAGATGAGATTGAATTAAATTTAATGGAAACGTGTATGCTTCAGTTTCGCACACACATCTTGATAATATTTAACAAGTCAAACAAATTTTATATCTCGGTACCTAAAGATGGCCCTTAATTAAACACAGCCCTGTAGACTATCACATTCTAAAGAAAATATTGTTTGGGAATGTTTTGCTTGGTTATTAAATCCTAAGACAAATTACCTATTTTTATACAAATATTTCATCATCAAGGTAATCGTTTACAGTCACATTTGGAAGTTAAAAACTAAATTACGCACATTTTTGTGCCAAATAATGTGTACTTTTATTTTTTTGTATACGATTATTATTATGATAGTATCGCAAATTGTCAAATGGACACTTCAATAAATATTAAAAGTAGTCGAGATGCATTTTCTTTTTACACATAAAAATTCTAATGCAACAACTTTAGTAGAGGTGTGGTGGTGTGCCATTTAATATACCAATTAAAATTGCACAAGTAAATGATTTTTCTATATAAATAACGAGATTCATAATGGTTCCCTCTCATGGAGAGAGAATTTATAGCCAAAAGTTGACGAACTTTTCAAAAATTACCGTCATTGTGATCGCACGTGTGCTCGGAAATTATTACGACCTTTTTTATTGAGCGCGAAACAAAAGCCCAAATTGGGAGGGCGATCTGGGCGCGTAATCCATGTCGCTGTTTAATGTCCGGTGCTGAGTCTCGCACCTGCGATCCATTAATTCGCGAACGCGCCCTGCCCACGCGGGGCGCTGCGCTGAAGATGAGATTACACCCCGCCTGCCCCACCTACGGCCAACAATGCTCTGTATGTGTAATAGTGTTTTGTTATTCTAACTGTATCTAATAGACAAATCAATAAATAATTCTAATTCTTTCTTCATTTATCTTGAAACTTTTACTTAAATGAATAATAATATTAATAACATTATTATTATTATTACTATTATTATTATTACTATTATTATTATTATTATTATTCGTTTAAAGCTTATTGCTTTCATGACGGTTGAAAATGATATGTAAAAGATGAAATTACACGCTGGCTACCAATATGTGTGTTGTGGTGTATACTTGTATTTAAAAGCGTTCCTATGGGTAGTATTTTGTTATTCTAATTCTATCCAAGTTAAAATAGATAAATCAACTAATAATTATAATTATTTCTTGATTTTTCTATTTCAACTGAATGATTTCACTAAATTTTTCCTTAATGAAAAAAGAATATAATTAATATTCATTTAAAGCTTATTGTTTTCATGATGGTTAAAATTATATGCAACAGATGAGGTTACACGCCGCCAACCTGCTTATGGCCAACAGTCCTCTGCCTCCGTGTGCGTGCGTGTGTGTGTGTGTGTGTGTGTGTGTGTTTGATTGGATTTAAGTGTGTTCTTAAGGGTGAATAGTGTTTTGTTATTCTATTTATATCCTAATTAAAATAGATAAATCAACAAATGTCATAATTCTTTCTTGATTAATCTATTTTAACTGAATAATTTAACTGAAATTTTACTTAAATGAATTCATTATTATTCATTCAAAGCTTATTACTTTCATTACGGTTTTAAAATTGCATGTAACAGATGAGATTACTCTCTGACCATCCATATATTGACAACAGTCCTCTCTCTCTCCATGTGTGTGTGTGTGTGTGTGTGTGTGTGTGTGTGTGTGTGTGTGTGTTTGTGTGTGTTTGTGTTTGTATTATTGTTGCTTTCATGACGCTACAAAATTATATACAGCAAACTTCCATGTATAGTACGCAATTCATAATTTTAGATCATAAGGGGTCATCCATACATTAGGTAACGCTAAAGGGGGAGGGAGGGGGTCTGAGGCAAGCGTTACACTGCATTACATAGAGATAGGGGAAGTGTGTTACAAGGGGGAGGGAGGTATTGAAAATACTCGAAATTTGCGTTATATAATTCATGGACGGTTGGACTAAACAAATTAGGAAACATAATTTTTTTATTAACATGCTAATGTGTACTTCATTGTTCAATTTCTCTTATTATTGAATAAATTATTTGTTTATTAGAAAAAATTATATTAGTACACGTGGTCGAGAGATGAGATAAATTAATATGCAAATGACAAAGTGAAAAAGCTGCTAGAATCATTACTATTTTGATTCGATTTACATTACTTCTGTATTTTGGAGCTTCACTAGTTCAAACGTTTTATTAAAAGCATTTGAGATAGTCCTCTTTTTACAACTGTTTCAATACAATTGCTTGATAGCTGGCTGATAAGTACTGTCGTTTATACATTTTTAAAGGTCTGATGTTTCAGTATTTTAATACCTAGAATTAGTGTTTTTTCTCTTAAAGTTTTTGTAGGTTAATGAAAATGCTCATTTTATTATTTTACTGTATTTTCCTCAACATTGTCAGAAATGCCTACGTCCTTGCACCCCATTGATAACACCAGCCTTTCGAGAAACCCTTTTTAAACATTTTCGTTCATGACTTCGCCACCCCATTCGAGTCCAACACAAACTTATAGGCTAACGACGTTGCAATAAACCCTCTCATAGTGATATTACAAGAGCGAAGGAGTAATATTTAAAATTATTTAATTGAAGTCTCTAGATAATCCTGTGAAGTGATAGTGGATAGTCCTGTGATAGTGGCCAAATTTAAGATAAAATAAGATAATCCTACTAACATACCTGCCATTTCGAGCATTATATTTTGTGCGAATATTGTGGTGCTGGTGTGACAAATGACGCTGTACCGACGGAGATATTTCTACTTTACTCTGTGACAAGGAATGTTGGCTTGAAACCTGTATCTTACAATTTATGAGAATTAACTCTCTCAGAATATAAAATTATTAATAATTTCAAACGTAAAATGTTTTAATGTAACTCCTCGGGAGACAAATGTCGAACGAGCAGAAGTAAACGAAAAAAAATCCTTTTTCTCTTGTTAAAAAAAGTACCATCTGGAATACATATGGTCTTCCACACTGTTGAGTTTCACTCTCTTTATAACGCTGTTCACCTTCCGCTAAAATATCAAATCCAGTTCTGAAGCCAGAGGTATTTTCCAAAAATATTAGTAACGAAGCGAACTGCTTTTGTACACGAATCTCAAAGTGCTCAAGAATATTTCTTTCCTCCACTGTGTGTGGAATACAAGCAAACGATAACGGAACGCTCTCTATTCATCGTAAGCGAAGCGCCCACACAGCACGTGCTGATCGCTGATAAATACATCCCGTGTTTATTTGGGTTCTCGAAAGCACAATAGCTCCTAGAGGGATGATCTGAGCTCTTATGTTCTCAGATAACAATCGAACATAAAACGCTGATGGAAATATGTGTATACGCTTATGAAAAAATGCTATAGAAATAGTTTTGAAAAGTTTTTCTTTGAGTATCTTCCCTTCTTCCGTTTTTAAAACTACCGAGAACTTATTAGAAGTTCAGTGGCAAGTAAGAGCTCATGTATTACAACACGCAACAAAAAGAGAAGATTAACAAAAAAGTAGAGTAAAATAACTGGACATTGGAAGAGTTCCAACTATCATTGATCAGAGGTTTTCTGAGGATCTGGAAAGTTGTTAATAAAATGCCAGAAGTGAATCGATGCATTTTAATAAGCACAACGAGTTGGGAAAAATTGACCCTTGTAATCTCGTAATAAAGGACTGAATTCTGAATTTTTTATTCGATATTCATTTGTTCCATCAGTACAACGATGAATGTAATTCAATGTAATGTAATTCAATATAATGCAATGTAATTCAAGTGATCAATTCGGTTTTCAAATAATGATTTTGAATATGTTAATTCGCTCGTGTGGCATACAACAAAATTCTTTGTGTGATAAAATGCCATATGATTTCAATCACTTATACCTAAGAGATTACTCGTATTAATAAACGACAGATGGGTAAGCCTAAAGCGAAAAGATAATGTCTGCAGCGCAGAATGCGATTCGTCCACGTCAGGGCTTGCGTGTAATGAATGTATATGATTATGCATTATCGAACAATCCTTGTGCAGAAGTTGGCTTTGGTGTGGCGAGGGAATCCTATGAGGTGATTCTGGTATGATGAAGAGCTAATTGAATTCCATCAGAACCTAATGAGAGAAAATAAAAAATAATCGTCGGAATAAAAGTAAAATTATATTCAGTAGAAAATCTGTCAATAACGCAAGATGTCTCATTTCAATCGGAGAATGATCGGAATTTTAGAAAATTCAAGTCAAGTTCAAGCTTGAATTGAACTTAATGTAAACAAGTTCAATTTGTCCGGAAGCTCAGCTGTTGCATCGAATGAACAGCGATCAGCCCAATCACTTGAGGTAATTTGCAGATGTCGTTAGAAAGTGTTACAGAAAACAGTGATAACATGAAGATAGACGCTAGCTTGGCAGCATCGCCAGACGAGATTTTTAACGTGATCAAAAAAATTTGGTGGACTGGCGACGACATGTCGGGCAACAATGCGCGGACATCGACAAAATGCGTTACGACAGACAGGTGTCCTAGGCTGATGCACAAGTTGTGCAGTAAAGTGTTGCAAGGAGTAACATTTGCTCGCTCGAGCTTTTCATTTTCAAGTGCATTCGAGCGCCCTGAGCTCGTTCGCGATTGGCTGATTTTAGGCAGTTAACTTCACGGCATCTTCAAATCTATGGTAAGATGGCAAAATGTTATAAATTACTTTCTAAAATTTTTCCATGAGAGCAATTTGAAGCATCAAAATGTCATGAAAAATTACTCTGTATTTTTTGTCTTATTGCAAATTGCCACTATTGTTTTTTCATAAATTACAAGAGAAATGAATTTCAGTGGGAAATATAGTTATTCAAATTATCGTTTTTCATATTATCGCTGCAAAAAGTATTATTCTTTCATGAAGAATATGAGTGTTCAGGGCAGGAATTTATAGCTAATTTACCTTTGAAAATATATTTTATTATATAGGAGCGAATATTTTGTCAACCAAACTCGAAAAAACCTCTCTTTTCTGTATTCAAAATTCGACTAGAATATGGTTTAGGATAGAGAATTATGAAAACGTGCACAAAATTCACTTCTCCCCATAGCTCGTCACACGCAGTTTTTAACTGTTTTTGACGTAAATAAATAAATAAATAAAATGCACCCTTCGACTGCTTTCCTTTGTAATGTCTTCTGTTTCATGCCATGACAAAGTGACATATAATTTTGTCATCCTATCACAGAAATCATCACTCAACTGACGGGACAAGTCTCGAGCGAAATGGTGTCGTAACGTGACTATTGTGCTACTCGCATGAATTCTTAGCGCTGAACACCTTTGGAGAGACGTGAGCGATCACTTGCCCAATGCCTTTGGTGTTAACTACTCTTAGTTCGGCTTATAGGGTCATTAGGTGCGAAAACTTGCTATTTCAACGCCACCTGAAGGCGTTTAAGACTAGTCATTGCGATATATTGAACAGGAGCTCGTGGCATAATTGAACACTTCTGTTCTAATACTATTGATCTATGTTTCATGAAGTTTTTTTTTAAGATTATCATAGGGTTGAAGTAATTTTATACAAGCCATTCTCAATAAGAATATAGATTTTTCGGACCTACGGAAAGAAAATCGCAAAGCATACAAAACACAACCCTTCCTGCTTCGCTCAGATACGCAAATGGTTGCCTCCTGTCAGGCGCAATTTAGCAATAACAGAGAAAGAAATATTGTGTTCCAAAGCGGCGGAAAAACATACCGTCCAACGACGCTGCAAGGGGTCAAACTGCTATATCTCAAAAACTATCTCACCATGAAGCTACAACTTCACAAATGTTTCTGAGACATGGAACTCGGCATATAAAAGATCCGAGATGGTCTCGCGAGACACTTTTACTAGTTAGGTAGAAATGATCATTTTCAAGAAATGAACTAACTCAAAAGAGCACGAGATATCAAAAAGGATGTTAGGACCTTTCTTAAAAAACACGTTAGTGTCTTTTATTTAGAATAAAAAGGCAAAAAAGATCGGACCACTGAGTTAATGGTGTCAAAATTGTGATATTTTACGCCATCTTGTATTGCATCTCAGAATACGCCCGACCACAACATTTGGTGACACCCCGCACTTTTACCGCCGCCAAAAGGTTTTGCATATTCGTGTACCAATACGGTCTCGTCTAAATACCAAATGGATCATGATTGCTGATTCTGCTGATTTTCAATGCACATTTCCTCTCTAGTCACTTGAGGTAAAAAAGGTTGAAAAAGCTATTGAGAACTCACATTTCCTGAAACCTTCTTCAGCTCCTTTGTCACAGAGTATTGTCTTTAATTTTTCCATTATATCCATTGTAATTTTCAAGGAAAGAGCTAAACTAGGTTAATATGATAAGCGGATGATAATGATATGAATGGGAGTTGTCTTCTACGAATCAATTAATCTTGGTGAGGAGTTTTTTTTTTTGCACTGCAGTGTATTCGCAGTGTCAAATCTGAACGACTTAAGGTTTAAATGTTGGATGCATTTTACACTCAATTCATGCAATAAACTAATTTAAAATAGCATGAAGAGAATACACTTAAAAGTTACATTGGTTCAACAATTTTTTTTACAAAAAGGTAGCGCGATTTTACGTCAGGGTTGTTTCTTGAATATTATGAATTTTTGCGTTCTGAAATGGTTTTTGCGGTTATTACTCCAAAACATCTTTAACTGATTCACAAGGCATGATTTTTACATAAAGAGAGGTCTTCATCGCAGGCAAAATTCTTTGCAGAGTATTAAATCACAAATATAAAATTATTACATTTCAAATTTCTTATTTAGAATATGCATTCGTTATTTGCTTGGTGTTACGGAATTTACATTATGCAATTAAATAAAATATTTTCAATTATGATGAAATAGCACTTATGAAGCATTTGCGCATTAGGCATGTCCGATAAAATTTTAGGCAAACTAATTTAATGTTATATCGAGTCAGTATTTGATGACTGGGTCATTCCATATTAAATCAACACAGTTTTAATTGAAATTTTTACCTCACCATTTTAGATTCAGATGAAATTTGACACATAGGTAGTATGCATGGAGAATAAGAAAACTACAAATTTTGAGTAAAATATTTCCACCAGTTTCTGAAATACAGCCATGTAAAATTTTGCAAAATTGGCTTCCCGAAAATTTTTAAATTGATGTAGAACCTCACCAAATAAAGATAGAGAGCTGGAACAGGTGTCATTTTGCAGCATTTTGTATGACCTTTTATAAGATATACAACTCAATAGGGGTTGCGTTCAAAACTTTTTAAAATTTGAATTTAAAATTTCGATTTTGAGTTTTTTCAAAATGCTCATCTTCAAAAAAATTGAAAAAAATCTGTAATAATCCTCGTACATTTCCAAACAGATGGTGCAAGTTTAAAAATGGGACTGCAATGGGTTCATATGGGTAATCTTTATTTAAAATGCACAATATTTACTTACTCTAGTTATTACTGATTTAAAATGCATTTTATTTCAAATATAAGCCCTAATATATACAAATTAATAAATTGGAGTTTTTATTGGCGAGTGTGTTGTGTTTTATTGTTATGCATTTTCTTCTTCTTCTTCTTCTTCTTCTTCTTATTATTATTATTATACCGCGGAATGTCATGCAATTGCATATTTTACTGACTGTGCATATCGAAAGGAAATGTATATAACTTTACCTATCACCAAAAATAAAACAAATCATGGCCATCTTTCAGTTGATGAACCAGATACGTGGGAACCTAAACATTTAAGCGAAATGAAACGTTGAGGAATGAACACCAACTTTGAGCACCGTCATCTGGTTATTTACCATCATGAAAAGGGTTAATGATGCCCCAAATTTGGCAAAATGACATTAATGAAAAAAAAAATAACAGTGAGTGACAATCTCATGGTCCATCAATGAATAGGCGATTGAACTGCAACACGGATGAGAACGTCCGAAGACTTTCTGATCCAGAAGAGAATCTTGTTGTGAAAATAATAAAGAAGAACCCTCGTATTAATGCACCAAAAGTTGCTCCCACAGTTATAAATTGGAATTGTCAAGAAACTAAATCCCGAAACCGTGCGAAGGGTACTAAGGAGGTTCAATTTCCCTAGCCGCGTTGTCAGAAGAAAGCCATTTCTAAGTTGAAAGAGAAATACCCGAAAAGATCTGACCTCGATCCTCTTCTCCACAAAAACCTGGAATACATGCAGTAAAATATACCGCATACGTTAAAATATGCATTTTAACTAAAAAATTGCAAACATGCAAAATAAAAATAGGGTAGATTTGTTTTATTTTTGGTGATAGATAAAGTTATATTACATTTCCTTTCGATATGCACAGTCAAAACTTTTGCAATTGCATGGAGTTCCGCGGTATAATAATAATAATAATAATAATATAATAATAATAATAAGAAGAAGAAGAAGAAGAAGAAGAAAAAGAATAAGAATAAAATTCATAACAATAAAACACAACACACTTGCCAATAAAAAACTCCAAATTAATAATTTGTATATATTAGGGCTTATAATTTGAAATAAAATGCATTTTAAATCAGTAATAACTAGAGTAAGTAAATATTGTGCATTTTAAATAAAGATTACCATATGAACCCATTGCAATCCCATTTTTAAACTTGCACCATCTGTTTGGAAATGTACGAGGATTATTACAGATTTTTTTCAATTTTTTGAAGTTGAGCATTTTGAAAAAACTCAATATCGAAATTTTAAATTCAAATTTTAAAAAGTTTTGAACGCAACCCCTATTGAGTTGCATATCTTATAAAAGGTCATACAAAAAGCTGCAAAATGACACCTGTTCCAGCTCTCTATCTTTATTTGGTGAGGTTCTACATCAATTTAAAAATTTTCGGGAAGCCAATTTTGCAAAATTTTACATGGCTGTATTTCAGAAACGGGTGGAAATATTTTACTCAAAATTTGTAGTTTTCTTATTCTCCATGCATACTACCTATGTGTCAAATTTCATCTGAATCTGAGATGGTGATGTAAAATAACTGTGTTGATTTAATATGGAATGACCCGACTTACTTTTTATGGTAGCCATTGCAGAAATCAATTCCAATGGGAAAGAACATGTATACAGGGCACGAGAAAAATCATATATATTTATTTAATAACTCTGATGTCTATAGGCTTGTTTTTGACATGCAATTTAAACATATTGTCGTAATAAGTGGGTGCTTCTGAAAGAAAATTTTGAAGACCATATTACAGGAACAAAGCGTTTTAAAGCGCAATTGAAATCAAAGTAACGCCATGACGACGGGCAAGGAGCAACAATGAGAGCGTAAAGGCCTCATGAATTACAGAGTCTAACGGGAACAGAATAGCGGCAATCAGCACGTCGCGGGGGACGTCAAAACACACCCCCGGGGTGAGTCAGGGCCATTGATGGACCTCGCCCTCGAATTTATTGTTATTACGCGCCACAAAGACGGCCGGGCGTCTGTCCGGAGGCCAGCAAAGTTGCCCTCCCTCGCCACGGCGCCTCTCGAGCTGGCGGCGGGCGGCGGGCGGGCGGGCGGGCCGATGCTGTCCGTGACAGGTCGCGGCGCTCAATGCATGCGTAATAGGCAATAGGCATTATTTACGGGGCCCCGCCGAAGCGCCTTGCCCTTTCATCCCCCGCGCATCCCCGGAAGTGACGTCAGCGCCGCGCTCCTTCGCCGCGGTGGCGCACGTGCCCGCCAAGTGGCGCGCCCGCGGCGGCGACGCGCGTGCGCGCCCGCGACTCGCGCGCCGCCACGCGGCCGATGATTGAGCTATTAGGAGCCCCGCGCCCCGCCGCACAGTGGGGCGAAATGGCGCCTAGAGCGCGCTTACCGCATTTTTAAATTTCAAGCAATAATTTTAACATAAAGTTTTCAAACGCATATGAATAATGGGCTTTATCTGAGTGTAGTACTAGTTTCAAGTTATTATATATTACAAAAATATTTGGAAAGTGTTACACCTAGAAAATATAACATTGTGTTAGTTTTCAATTTATGTATTACTTTAAAACAATAAATATAAAATATGTATCTCATTTATGTTAATACATAAATCGGTTTTCTTTAATTTCGATACGAATGTACAAACAGTGTAATACTATTATTTGCACTGGGAATTGACACGTGTACAAATTGACAAAGTAAATATTTCCTATTCCCAGAAACATTTGTTGAACTTTATGTTCATTTTCATTGTGAAATATGTTCAGTCACTGAGAGAACACTTTGAACGGAATTAAGTGCCAAGTTTCATCCTTGTGAGATCCAGTCAATTGTGTGGAGGTTTATGAAGAATATTTCTTCTTCCCTTAATCGCTCTGCACATGCTCCATCTGATGCAATATCATTCGTAATCATATCATTCGCATCATATTGTAATACATTCGCCAAGAAAAGAAGTGTACCTCACTTATTTCTCTAAAACAGTATGTGATCTTGAATGTAGCTCAAATTCTTGTACAGTGTATATTTTTTGGAAGAAAATGTTTGAGAGTAAATTTTCTTTTAATTTATCCGTAATAATATAACCTAAGAAACAATATATTAAATTACATACTTTTAGAAGAACAAAGAAGCCATTAGACTACCTCTAAGTTAAGGAATTTGTAGGTTTGAATTCACTCATTTCTGGTCACGGGAAAAGCTATTGAAACTGAGCATGCAAATAACGTGTTTCATGTCTACAGGAAATGCACTTTCAGGAACCATTTCTAATGTTTTGAAATGTATTAATTTTTTTGAATGTGCACCTTTTGCCCGTTTGGACCCATCGTGGTTCGCGGGCGTTAGAGCTCCGCCAGCGATTAATTGTGTGGCACCCGCTCACCGTAATTGCCGTAACTGCAAACAGTCCGCCGCCCCTCCCTTCCTCTCCCCCCACGCCCCCGCCCCGCGCCCGCCACTTCCCCTCTCCCAGCCCCGCTCCGCCCCCGCGCCGCCACGCCGCGCCGGCCCCTGCATTCTTAATGAACTCGTTTAATACGTGTTTTGTCCCAGGCACCCAGGGCGTGCCTGATAATAATTGACGGCACTAAGTAATGCGCGGTTAACGGCCTGTGGAATATTAGCGCTGCGGTAGGTTCTGTTGGGCCACCTACTCATCGCACGCCGCCAGGGAGTCCTTTTATGTTCGTGCAAGCGCTTTGTGTTCAAACTGCGGTGTTCGCATGTTATTACTATTTTTAGTAGCATTTAAATTATTTGATGCTGAATAAGCCATTTTTGTTTGGTTTGGTTCGTGTTTTCATGTTCAAAGGGCGAGAATTCAATAAATGAAAACTTCGCATTGTGAATATTCAGTAATATTATTTATTCAACCTACATGACATTTCGTCGATTTCCTTTTGTTTACTTGTTAGATACTTAAACTCGAAATCTTTTAAAACGACAATGTTGTAGAGTTTTATTAATTGAAATATATATTAATTTTTTCGACCAACAATTATCGTTTTTGCAATACATTCTTCGTAACTTCTGCAAATACGATACTGATTCTTTATCGAAATTGAATAGGTAGTTCAGAAATAAGAGTAGAAAGAGTGAAAAAACGCATGTAGTATTTTCCTATTAAACTACATTATATGAGGCAGATAGTTTCAATCCCTGCAATCTTCAGTTTTATCGTTTTGCAACAGTAGCCGAAATTCATTGGACCATCTCCACTTCGAGATTGATGATTTAATATTAAGATCAACGTTTATTAATCGTTGAATAAGCTCGTTAGAATCATTGAAAAAGCTCGATCGAATGAATAAGCTCATATTGGTATTCACATTTTATGATATAAAGTATGCTGGGATCATACAGTTGGCACTTTAAATATGAATATTGCTAATTTTGAAGTAACAGCTTTGACATGATTGGGGTTTGAAAATGGAATACAGAGTTTTTTATTTTGAACACGATGAAAACCGAACCTTTCAAGATTTTATCTAAAAGACAACTTTCCTTTCAGCTTTCGATCCTTTTATATTCGTTCGGAAATCTAGAATCACTTTCTAAAGAATGGGATTTCAAATTGACAAATTGTTATCTATAGAGTAACAATGAAGCAGACAGACAGCTTGTCTTACATTTTGTGACATTGGGAAGTTTGAATTTTGGGAAATGATTGGGTTTAATATTCGCTTCAATTTTCATTACACAAAACAGCACACATTTTCCGAAATTAAACGCACCTGGAATATTTTATAGTTAAGTTTCAATGCCAAGATTGTCTTAATACTAATAAATCAATTTAAAAAATAAAAGAGAAAGTAAAAAGAACAAAGTGGTCTGTATGAAGAACTAGCATTAGAATTAACAAATTTCATTTTATTTAACAATAATATAATTAGTTTTCTAGGCTCTTGAGTTTTACATGGATTTTTTTCTATGCTCATGGAAATTATCAACGTCATAAAGAGATCTTTATGCAACAGCAAGAAAACAATTGAAACATGGCAATTAAAACATAAAATCAGAATAAGCGTTAGTTAAAGGGTCCCCCCCCCCCCCCGATAAGATGGTAAAAAGTTCCCCTCAACCAAATTACATATGAGTGGTTACACTATAATTCTAGCATAAAAATAATATTTTTGAAAGGTTTCTCACCCTCCGTCCCACCCCCCACCCCCTATACAGCCAAAAACGTGTTTTTAATTTCAATTTTTTTCGACAACTGAACACTATTTTATCAGACTGAAAAAATATGATAAAGTAAGAACACAACATGGACTATCAGAAAAAACATTTTTCATTTTTTTTTTCTCAGGCCCAAATTCAAACATAAACTAGTGGTGCTAAAACAGCACTTACTTTCCCGTATTAGAGGAAACAGCTAAGTAGTACTGTAATATTGCACTTTATGCGCTACTAACATCTTCGCTTGGAACTCACTATTTCCATTGCAGTGTTGTCAGAACTATGTGAATTCTACAACTTCACAAAATAGAATGCAAAAGTTTTGTACCCTGTATTGGAAAAAGAAGCCTGATACCCTGGAAATATAGAAATGCCTTCCATTGGGCCATGATTAGGGAAGAGTATTTTAAAACCATGCAACAAATTCTCTACTCAACTACAAATGGTACAGCATTTGGTGCAAAACTAAATATTTGCCTGCAAATATCAACATAAATTAGACAATTATAACTCCTTTTCATACAGCTCCATTAGGTCACAACAATGACACTAATTCACAGATATTCGCGAGCGCAAAGTGAATTCCATTGTTGCAGACCCTGCATTGTCGCTATTCTGAGAGCTATTAATTCTTTTTACTTATTTCAAATATTTCAAAATAAACAATTTCTAAATATTAATGTGTAAGTCTATAACAAAGTTCGAATGTAAGAAACGAAGAAAGTAATAATATACAAAATTGCACATTCTAATTTACGACGCATCCAGCTGTCCGAAGCGCAGTAAATTTACAGCGGCCTATTACGTTTGTCACAAAATTAAAGAAAAACTACTCGTATTTTGAAAAAATTAAGCTTGACCGTATTTATTTTATTTATTTATTTGTCAAAAAACAGAAACAGAATGGCACAGACTTTCCCGTATTAGTTTTCTATTTTCCTGGGTCTTCGCTAGCTATTCGGAATTGCCACATACTCTTTCTTGCCAGCTACCATCTATCATCGCCAAAAGTACATTTTTTTGTCATTTTCTTAATTTTTCGGTTTCCTATTGGTAGAACAGAAACATTAATTTTAGAATATTAAAGAACACAAAAACCTAGCCGTAAATGGCAATTTTCTTTTAAAAATTATGTGCCGTTTAAGAGAAAATGGCGTTTTAGCACTACTAAAAATGCGAAATTTGAAGCTCATTTTCACAGAAAATTTTTGAGTTTTCAAAATACTTTATTTGAAGTTATTTGAAGCACTTACACTCACAAATATAATCATCTTTACAAATTGCGGATAATGTGCATATTAAAGATGTGAGAGATCTTTCAAAAAATTTACATTTATATAATTTTTGAAAAAACAAAAAAAAAACTCAAAATAAACTTCACGCTATACTAATGAGTGTAATTAGCACTATCCGTTACAAAAGTTTCAAGAAAAAAATTGCAGCCATATACGAGAAAATGACGTTTGAGCATTTCTGAAAATGCCGAAATTTGAGCTACTTTTCACAGAAAACGGTAGTATTTTCGAGAAACTTTACTTGACATTATTTAAAGCATATATACTCGTAAATATAATAATGTAAAAAAAATCGCCGATAATGTAAATATTAACGACGTGAGAGACAAGTAAAAAATTTACATTTTTGTAATTTTTGAAAAAACCAACCGATAGACCAAAATGGCTTATATGTCATTGATAGAGTACATTTACCACTATCCCTACCAAAAGTTTAAAGAAAAAATTTGGAGCCGTTTTTGAGAAAATTTTGTTTTTGTAATTTTTTAAAATTGCACATATTGCACGCAATATTGCACGAACACTACCAAAATTGTGAAAAACATTACATGACCTTTATTAAAGAACTCAATATGCAGAACAAATTTTATTTGAAGAAAAAATCTCTATCTTCAATTTGTAGTTGGAGAAAGACGCCGAAAAAAAATTCAAACGTTCAAAATTTTCGAAAATTCAGAGCTGTACGTGAAAATCGGACCTATGTCATGTTAAAAAGTGTATTTTACTCTATTCATACAAGAAAATTTAAAGAAAAAATTTGGAGCCGTTTTGAGAAAATGTTGAAAATCCCCGGGGGGCTTCATATAAAGTACCCCCAAATTTCAGAGAATCTTTTTCAAAATCACAAAGCTTTGATTAGAATCAGATCGACTGGGGAATATCAATTTTGAAGTAAATCGACCGAACGGTTTAGGCGCTAGCGTTGACCACAGACGGACAGACGGACGGAATGCCGTCAATCGATTTTTAAGTATAAAGAAGCAACAAAATCATGGATTTTGATCACACCACGAGATAGAGGATTTTTTTTCTTAATTTAGCAACTGGTTTTATCCACTGATTCGTTTTCACGGCCCGGCAATTAATTTTTTTCCGCCGAAAATTGGCCATTTTTTCGCGCAGCATTACATAAACTTTCCCTATACTACGTATATCACTCCGTGTATACGTACGTATACGGGAAAGTAAAAATATTTTCGAAAAAAATATAGAGAAAATATTTTTTACTTTGTTTTAGAAGCCTGGAACAGGCTCGAAACAAATATCAAATGTTTCACTTAAAACACAAGTTGTTGTGTATTTTTTCAGATTTTTTCGATTGCTGGGCTGCGGTTAAAAAAATAAAAACCATTTCCCGCCTTTAAAACACCTGGACTTTGAATACACTTTGAAAATTACTGCAACAGTTCTGTGCCTTTATTTTAGTGTTTATTATACATTTGTATAATAAAGTTGTTGTATTGTGCGAATAATATTGTTGTAGCACCCAATAAAGTTTGATTTTGGAATATACTTACAAAGTATCATTTTTAAAGCTTTCTAATCGTTTGCATAAGTAATCGTACGCTACGGAAAGACGATAGTTTTGGTAATTTATAAGAAACAATCGACACAAGACCTTGTAAGTGTGATACTAGTGGATAAAGAGTTACAGCCCATCCTACATCAAACAGATTTTAGAAGAAAAAATAGAAGTTTGCAGATTATGACATACAAAAAAACGAATTATTGCAACACACATTATAATGGCAAATAACTCGGAAGCAATGCTTCCTAGGCCTTTTAAACCAGGTTGGCTTGGCTCATGGGGACACGACTATTTTTTGAGAACAAGTAAATTCTAACAGGACGACATGTTTTGGGGGGACAGGTAGATGACAAATGGGGAAATGATAAGGGACATCGTGTGCAGGATAGATGGGGACAATGGGGAAGTGAAGGGGAACAGATTAGGCCCCGATTATATTGTTGGGATGTATTTTTTCAAAATACCACTTTTGCGATCATCCTATTTTACAATTTTGTATATTAGTTCTTTTGGGTGCGCCCTTTCCGTAGCACAGATGGACAGAAAAGAGAATCCGATATCAATGTAACATTAAATTGAAGGAAAATGCTGAAATTATCTTTCATGTTACAATTAACGGGAACTATTTTATTTTCTGCGAATTTTTATCTCAATGCTCAGCAACATTGAAATGAATTCTCTCGCACAATACCGCGTCTATAATGCTGTAAACTACTTTTCGAGGGATGGGTGTTTGCAGTTGGGTGCTACATTAAATCAATGTTCAATTTTCGTACAATTATTATTTACAAAGTGCAGAGTTTTCGCACGTACGCACGCAGAGTTTTCGTACAGATTGTAGAAGTGTCTACATATTTATACATATTCAAGAACAAATATTTAGGTAAAGGAAAATACAACTTTTCTAGTCTGAAACATCTACAGACGTGAGACCACAGGCTTCCGCAACCAATGCGTTACTATTTATCTGTCCGGGAGGCGCCGCGTTCTAGGCTCAGTTGTCAACGTTTTAGCTGCTATTCTGGGGGCCTTCCTCCTCAACCAGGTCGCACGTGCCTAGGACGCGGCAACTGCCGAACTGGCCAAGTGGTTGACTACAAATGCATTAGTTTTTTTAAAAACTATGACCCAGCTATTAAAAAAAATGAAAAAATTCACAAGCATTCTGAGATGAAGTTTTAAGATTATTTTCGTGCCAGTTTCTGTGTCCTAAGACAAGTAAAACAGTTTCTTGTAAATCTGGGTCTAACCTCTTCCCCTTCATTTTTCCACATGTTCCTCAAATATGACCGAATTATTATTTAATAACTGCCAAACACTATTATCTTTCTTAGCGTATGATATTCTCATACAAAGGATTAGAAAGCTTTAAAAAATGATAATTTTTAAGTATATTCCAAAATCAAAACTTTATTGGGTGCTACAACAATGTATACAAATGTATAATAACACTAAAATAAAGGCACAGAACCGTTGCAGTCATTTTCAAAGTATATTGAAAGTCCAGCTGTTTTAAAGGCGGGAAAATGGTTTTTATTCTTTTAACTGCAGCCCAGCAATCGAAAACATCTGAAAAAATGCACAACAATTTGTGTTTTAAGAGGAATCTTTGACATTTTTTTCGAGCCTGTTCCAGGCTTCTAACACACAGTAAAAATATTTCTTGATATTTTTTTCGAAAATATTTTTTGTGTTTGAATTTGGGCCTGAGAAAAATTGAAGAATGTTTTTCTGATAGTCCAAGTTGTGTTCTCATTTATCATATTTTTTCAGTCTGATAAAATAGTGTTCAGTTGTTCGAAAAAAATTGAAATTAAAAAAACAACGTTTTTGGCTGTATAGGGGTGTGGGTGGTGGGATGGAGGCTAAGAAACCTTTTAAAAATATTATTTTTATGTTCGAATTATAGTGTAACCACTCATATGTAATTTGGTTGAGGGGAACTTTTTACCATTTTATCCGGAGGGACCTTTAAGTCAAAATGACACACACATACCCAGTCAGTAACCGCAAGGCAACCCTATCGCTGGCCAAGGCTCATTTTCCTCTCAATTTAACATACTTGTATCTATACCGGAAGTGTATTGACACTTGGGAGGATCCATCTTATAATGTTATAGAAATCTTATATCAACACCTTTGAAAGGCAGAAATGTCGAGGAAGAATAAATAAAATTAAAAACGATAAACTGGCAAGAGAAAGTGTTGATGAAACTTTAAAAGTGTTAAAGAAATATCGTTAGAGCACAATATTTGATGCCAATAGCATTTCGCAGCTCAGTTTGCAACCTTCATTGGGGTTCGCTGGGAATTGAAAGGGAGGGTCACGAATTAACCCACAACCTTAGAAGCAAATAATATTGACATTAGTTTTTGAGAAAAATCATTAACTGTAACATTTGCTTGTGCATTGACACGCGTACATCAACATAAAGTAATATAATGCTTTATTTACTCCTTAATTTCTGTTACTTACGTAACTACATTTCAAGCCTCTTTGGACGTAGTATGAGGAATAATCCTCCTTGAACTTAAGTCATCGATGCGTCAAGTCCGTAGAGACGTTGTCTTTTATCGCAAAGGGGCTCAGCACTTTTAGTACCCGGAGTTCCCAGACAGTCACCCATTCCATCCTTGCTAGAAACTCACAAAAGCCAGTTGTTGTAAAGAGATAAAAGGCATTTTCTATATTTAGCGCAATTATAGAACAAAAATCCTCACTCAATCCTCTCACAGCGAATCACATCAATTAGAAGCCTGTAAATTGTTTATGTTAACTTACTTCACTCACAGAGAGTTACACTCGTCGCTATCAATGTGGTTAATAGGTTTGATCGGGTTGGTGTTGCGAGGTAGCGAAAATTATTTGTCCTTTTTTGCGCTTTGGGAGTAATGGAGTTGAAAATATTAAATATCAATGCTCATTGAAAGAAAAACTTTAGATTGCATATTTAATTACCCTTCTTTGATGTAAACCACGAAGTGGGAAGACTATTCAGATATTTTATTAAGGCAATCAACAAATTCACTTGAAACAGCTACGTGCGTAGATACAGGCCTGCTGCCACTGCAGTGTTTCTGGTATCCTAGGGATCGAATCCGGTCGGTGGTAGGATTTTTTGACACTAGCTACATAGCTAGGCCTAATTCTCCAGCCACTGCCTAGAGGAGAATTCTAGCGGCCGGCGGGAGAAATATTGCTCCTTTCGAGATATACAATTCTTTACACGTACAGAACTAATGAATTGCACCATAGCATTTGACACGTCTGGAATCACGATATTATCAATCAACAGGCTCGTCGTCTCAACTTTATGGAACTGCATTCGCTCTTCGGAGCCCTTCGCAAAGTTTGCCTTTATTTTTCGCCTATCATCAGCGGCGGTCATACGAGAAGTCAAGGATCAAGATGCTAGGAATTTCAGTTTCCAATCAAGTTCTCAACTCTTCGGAACATGAAAAACACAACGAAAGAGCAGTCAAGGTTTATCGAAAAACAAAAGATATCTCCAAGACATTTGAAATATATGACTGCCAGCTTTGAGTGTGTAGAAGCCACGTCTGTGTATCTCTAACAGAAAAATATTTTCAACAGTTGTGGATTCTTTAGAACAATGAAGTCAGTGGATTCTTAAAAAAATATCTTTGAGCTGATGCCTTTAAATAGAGCTACTTTTAGAATTGATGAGATGCCTTTTTTTGTGAAAGACCTTGATTTTTAAAGATTATTCTTAGTTTTATTTACACGAACTTTTGAGGAACTTATGAGTTACTGTGGAACAGTTTTAATGAAAGTAAATCTTTCGTTTTTTTACAGCACATATATCTACTGAGAGTCTATCCCCCAACCTTGTCTTCCCCTTCGTAATTAAGGGCTAAAAACGCATGATTCTTTCTCAGATGTTCTAGTATTTTGTTTAAAAAATTGTACCTTGCTGCGAAGAGATAAGCTGAGATCAAGTACATGGATGAATATATTGCCCGCAAGATTGCAAAAGAGTATTCTCGCATCGCTTAAAGCGCGTTTCCGTGATCTTCCCGTGCAGGACATCACATGGCAATCTTTTCCGCCCCGCTATACATAATGATACATTTAATTAATATTTGGAAAGTAACTTACGAATAAACGGGTTTTTCATTTTCTCAATGGCCACGTTTTCCGCACCTTTCCGAAACAGTTTTTTGGAAGGCGGAAAAAGCGTGACCTTCGATGGATTTCAGCACTCCTTATAGAAATGAAAACTAAGTTTTGTATCTTAAATGTAATGAGACCACTCTCGCAATTTTGATTAAATGTTTCTCGCCTGATATGAAAAACTTCAGAGAAGGCAAGCACCTAGAAGGTCGGTGTGTTATATACCGGTTATGTTATAATCCCGGCAGCTATTTGTTAACATTAATTATTGTTTCAGATCGAACTAATTCTTTATATTGCATACTATTATATAAAATATTGTCCTAAAATGTTAAAACTATCTTTTCCAAAAAATGTAATGAAGAATGGAAGTGAGAAGAATGGAAGTGGAATTACAGTACTGGTTTTGATGAGTCGGATAGTGCTTGAGTGGTGTTATAGTGTATGGTCTATTACATAATTCTCCACATTGTTATAGAATCATCACCATTCTAGATAATGATTACCGTTTAAAAATGTAATTATCGATTTTCAAAGTGAACCTTTTCCCCCTACTTCCGTCCCATCATTGCAACACTGTGCGCCCGCCGTCGTGTCGGGCTCTGCCTCGAGCAGTTTGAGTTCGCAAACACTGGTGAATACTCCGATTTGTACACAGTGCTACTCCAAGGTCACGAGCTTGAAGTTGTTATCCAATTGGGCAAGCATCAATACTAAACATTTAAATCGTAATGAAGATCCCGATTCGATAACAGTGCCCCTCTCTTCGTCTTGACCTTGAAGTGCCCCTATGGAAAAATCTAAGTTTATCGCTCCGCAACCCTCTCGCCCCTCCTCCCTCTGGCCCTCATCCACGAGGGGGGGAGGGGGTTGCTCCACCTGGGCGTTGCTGGAACGTAACGAGGCGCACAAAGGCACATCGTTCTGTCCAGTATCACAATGGTCACAGTAATGAACCATACTTATTTGAATTTATTTTTGCATTTATCTCTTTACTTAAATTGTTCATCTGTTTCAAAATTAGATTGAAGCATAAAAAATAAATCTGTTAATAACTCGATAACTAAGAGAATAAAAATTGTTTCCGTTCCACAATGAAATAGATTGGTTTTTAAATTAATGAATATGATCAGGAATCGATCAAATTCACACTTAACTTGACATTTATTGCTTTTATTGCTTTAGAAAGAGACATAAGGTATTTATTGCATGGTTAGAAACCAGCTTTATTTGTAGCAAGGTATCATGTTCCGAGATAACGTGCAAACGTGAGTCGATATTACGAAATACATGCGGACTGAATAACCTCGTCGGACATTTATTGAACGATAAACAAAGTTATTGAGGCGTCACTGCAGTCACAATGGGCTGTAAAGGTTAGAATGCCTCGCCAAACTTGTTCGACATCCAGTTGTAGTACCTTCGAATCTTTGAATATATCAGGACAGTTCTCTCTTGAATAACAATGAAGTACATTCATCGCTTTCTGAATGATAAAATTAATGTCGTTGTGGTAACCGCAATAGGTCGTATGGCAGATCTATCGTAGTTTTCAGGAAGAACGAAAAACGTTCCTACCTCTCCATGACTTGACAGTCGCTTTCACAAATGTAGAAGCTTGCTATTTGGTTTTCCATTTCTCCCTCGTCTTACGACCTCTTGCAACTTCTTCAATTCTCTTCACTGATCACAGTGGTGTAATAAACAAAAAAAGGTTTGTTTTGCCATACGACCTATTGCGGTTACCTCGACGCTCCAAATGATGCTGCAGAGGGCTCATTAAGAAAATAGCAACGTGATTAGGGCCCTACTTTATGACTTTTCCAATCAAGCTACATTGCCTTTGCTGTTCACTAAAAATATTATCTTTGAGCTTAGGCTAAACAAATGATGAATTCATTTTTTAATTGTTTTGAAGTAAATAAATAAATAAATAAATAAATACTTTTTGACTCGATGTGACAGGACAAGAAATATTTCCATGATTGGAAACATTCGAAAATTTCGTAAAAACGAGGTTGCATGTATTGAAACAATGACAGACATCCACAAGGAAATGAAGAAAAAAGAATATACGATATATTTTTTACTCTTACCTTGATACGGCTCTTCTCTTCAGTTAAGATGTCATGGCGAATAATTTAGTTGAAGGCTGAAAATTAATCTACTAGATCCACCGAAATAGTATTTGGAAGAGTCTCTAAAATTCTTTTGAAATAGTAAAATTACGTAGTTGCTGAATTACTTGAGTCTGTCAGCATCTGATGTTGTGGAATGTAACAGTTCGCTAATTATTGATTCGATTCATGTTCCATTAAGACTGTTACACCTGAGATTGATTATATTGGGTAGTATATGGAGTATCAAATGAAGCAGGTGGTCGATTCGTTATCGTACCTCTGCTGCAGGGTTTACATTACCGTTCTGCTGCAGCGCACCGACTGGCGAAGGGCGCGCCTCAGTTCCGAGAAACTGCGTCAAGCGAACCTGGCGTCAGCGAAGGGAAGCCCTCGCAGCCGCAGCGGGCTTGTGGCAGCGATGTGAAGCATTTCAATCGGCCGCGTCGATACCTCGCTGGGCGCGCGGTGTTATCGCTGCGTTCGCTTCCTGCGATTGGAGGAAACAATGGCCGACCCAGAAGGAGATTCAGGGGGGGGGGCAATTTCAGTTAATACCCAATGCATTTTAAAAAAATTAACCAGACCGGTGAGATTACCACTTTACAGGTGAGTGTTAGCTTTATTTATGTAATACAATGGATGGATGCACTACAGAGACCCGAAGGTACTGCAAATTAGCACACTATCATACCCCTGTTTCTGACAGGGCATTCCCACAGGGTACATCTATGGCGACTCTGATTAATTTTATGAAATTGAAGGTAAGAAGATATAGAGAGGTGAGATAATTATTTCCTAGGTTATGGGGGTCGAAACAGATCTTTTGGGAAACGGAATTTAATTCTTGTAGGAGCAACGCTGGTTTTACCGAGGTTAAAGTGGCTAGTGCAAGGGGCAGTTTGGAGATTAGAAAAGTATTTGGGCGACAGTAAGGAACTGTAATTGATTCTATGCCCAGTTCTCTGTGACGTTGTCTGTTCTTACCACGGGGCGTGTAACACTTTATTAGTACAATTGTGCACTTCATTCTGAAAGGTTTGCAAGGGTTTCCAAACGGAAGAAGTGGCACCTCCCCAGATTAGGCCTGCATAAGTTTTGAGGGCCTTAGGACTGACTTCTAGAGAAACAGAATTTTCTATTTTTCGAGATGATTATTAATATAACGGGATTTAATTCAGAGGGGGGGGGCAATTTCAGTTCATATCCCATGCGTATTTTTGAAAGACTATTCAATGCGTATTCTTGATCAGCGTGCTCGCTTTCCACTACGCGACCCCAGGTTCGATTCCCGGTCGAGGCAAGACTATAGTGTGCGTTTTCCTTGCAATGTTGCTGTGTGATAAGAAAATTCACTTCTTAGGTTGAGTAGACCGAAATACGACTTGGGGATGTCTACGTGCTAACCACACGCACCCTCTTAACCCATGGCCGCGAGGCAGGGACGTCGCCGGAAGGTCTGAGCCCCTTGACTTGTGCCTGTTGTGCCTAGTACATACGTTTTTAAATTGTTTGCGTGAAATAAAAAAAAGACTGTGTTCATAATAACCAAACAACGGTAGCTACAGACGTTAAGGTGACGCCTTATGTCTCGAGCGTACTGGTGATTGGGAAGTTGCGGGTTCGATTCCCGCCAGGTACTAGGAATTTGGGGGATATGTTCAGCTTCGGTGAGTTGTGGCGACTGCCATAATCGAATTCATCAGCTCGACTGCTCTGATCAGTGATGTTTTTTATGGTTCCCCTCATCGCTAAGTAGCACACTAAAATGTGAGCCAAGGACCATCCGCGATCCTTCTTAATATTCTGTCCCATTCTCCATTCTTATAGCAGAACAAACGCCTGATTACCCACTTCGAAGGGTTCATCCCTGATCTAGAAATGATCTCCGTCCAGGGTCGGAGTAGACCTAGGGAACACTGTATGTGGCATATGTATGAGTTATAAACACTGTATATTGAGCCATAAAAAGAAAAATATTCATGATGGCAATGCTTCTTGAATGTGATGTAATCTGTATAAGGTAATTATTTGAATAAATTGAGCAAAATTAGAAAAAAATGTTGGCGGGTACGGCCTTCGTGACCTCCGTCCAGAATCCGCAGCTGGGAGAAGGGGTTTTGGCTTGTGAAGTCAAAACGACTAGAGATAAACACTCAGGAAGTGTGAAGAAGTGATTTTACGAATGTTTCTGAGGTTACGCATTGCAATGGGCTCTGCGGAAAGATACATTCTTCATATCCGTCAAACCGTTAATCTCAGTGTCAGTTGTAGTAAGATGATGTGGATTGTTACTTAGTAACATGGTCACAATTTGGATTCTATACGACTGCGGAATATATTCTCCTAGCGTAATAGCTTCCAATAAGGCATGGCCGCTCAAGCAGAGCAAATCGACAGCGCGGAGCCGTCTTGTCAGCCGAGAGCGGGACACCGGAGCCCGAGCTTTGCGCGCCTTGCGATAACCTCTGTCACAGCGTCCCGGTAACTCCAGTCGCGGAAACATGGAAGTCGACGCGAGCACTTCACAGACCAGAGCATCTACACCGACAATTTTCAATGCAGTATGGGAAGAAAAGTATCTTTTCGCCGACAATGGCAGCTATGCCAAATGTTTAGTTTACATAAAGGGTTCAATCACGTGAAGAAGTTTAATTTTCAGAGTCATTATACATTTCATCATGCTGATGAAAATGACAAGTACGCTGAAGAAGAACAAAAGGAAGTTTCCAGTGTTCTGAAAAACAATGCCTCACTAGAAGTAAGTTTTGGATGAATTTTGATGTTCTTATGTTGTTTTGACAGTAAAATAACACAATACAAAAGAGTTTAATTTTATTGCATACCGATGCTACAAGGTGATCATTTAGGAAAAGAACTTCCCACAAAACCGTTTTCCAAAACTGCATCGTAATGCTGCTAGATTGTTAAGTACGTTTGGATCAACATACAACTGAGAGCAATTTTTTGCTTCTTTGAAAATTTGTAAATCTCGAATGAGAAGTACAACTACGGATCACAATCTGAAATGCATGTTACCGCTCAATAGCACCATGTCATCTCTTCCAAATATAGAAAGTATATTGCGAGAAAAAACACTTAAAAGGTGTAATAAGAGTATTTGATTTTGCAATCAACTTCATTTTATAATTTTTTTTTAAATTTTTTTTTATTTTCCACAGGCCAGCATAATTGCTTTACAGGGATTGTTTTCATTTAAACCAACTCAAAACCACAAAACTTACAAAAATAAATAACCAACAGACAGTACAATTCAATCATCGAAGGAACAAGGGATAACATTCATATAATACATTCATTCTTTAATAAGTAGAATTAAGGGAAGCCCAACAGGTTCCTCATTATTGTTTATTATTTTTCAGATTTTGTTTGTTTGTTTATTATTGTTCAAATTCTGAAAGATTTATGGGGGGTCAGCAAATTGGATTAAATATTTGTCATATGGGAATCTGTTTTTGATTCGAGAAGTTGTTGCTGATTGACCAAGGTTATAATAGTCAGTTGCTGGTATATTATGTAAATATGTGAAAAAAGAATGTGAACGTTTGAGCATTGTTTGGTGGATAGTTTCTATTTTTAATTCTGAGTGTAATTGACTGTTTCTAATGAACCAGGGGGCGTTTACAGCTATACGAAGGATTTTGTTTGGAAAGTTTGTATTTTCTTTATATTAGTTGCGGCAGTGTTGTACCATATCGGGCATGCATACATTATAATGGGAAGAACTATTGCTTTGTAAAGCACTAATGTACATTCTGTTTTGAGGGCGCTTTTTCTGTTAATTAATGGATATAATTTATGTAGTCTTCTGTTTGCTTGTATAATTTTGTCATTTATATGATTAGTCCATGTTAGTCTGGTATCCATTAATACACCGAGATATTTTATCGCTTTGTTTTTTGGTAACCAATCAAGTGTTTTATCAAATAGCTTATAGAGGTTTGGGTTTCGTGGTTATTGGACATAGTGTAAATATTTTTGCTAAACATTTATTGGGATTTAATTTTATTTTCCATTTATCTGCCATAGTGTTACCTTGTTTAATTCATCTTGTAAATTTTCTATAGCAGTATTCAGGCATTTGTTGGAGGTTAATATTGCACTGTCATCGGCAAATAATGCTACTGTGGTGTTTTGAGTTGTTGGGAAGTCAGCTGTGAATATGTTGAACAAGGTTGCAGATAATGGGCCACCTTGTGGTACTCCTGCTGTGATTTCTTTTTGTAAAGAATAGGTGGAATTTAGTCTTACAGAAAAAACTCTTTCTTTTAAGAAGCTTTGTATTATTTTCACTAGGTAATGGGGTAGGCCTGATTCTTGTAATTTAAATATCAAACCCTCGTGCCAAACTCTGTCGAAAGCTTGAGTTACGTCCAAGAAAACTGCTAGAGAATGCTTTTTTTGTTCAAAACTTTTGTATACTAGTTCAGTGATTCTTAAAAGTTGGTGTGTCGTTGAGTATTTTTCTTTAAATCCAAATTGGAAATGTGGTATGTATGATATTTCATTTGTGTATTTCAGAAGTCGTTTAAGTATTAATTTTTCTATTACTTTAGCTATTATAGGGATTAGGCTTATGGGTCTATAGTTTTCTGTATATGCTGGGTTTTTACCAGGTTTTGGTATTGGAATTATTATAGAATGTTTCCATTTTGTGGGATAGTACCCTATTCTTAACATTGAATTGCATATTGCAGTTAAGTAGCCTATAGTTTTCTTATTTAGTTTTTGTAAAATTATGGTAGGAATTTGGTCTATTCCAGCTGATTTTTTCTTAGGCAGGTGTTTAATTGTTTGGTATGTTTCATTTGGTGATATATATTTTACTGGATGTGGAACTGTTATTATTTCATTATTAATAATTTGGATTGTGTTGTTATTATTTGAAGTTGGATTTAGAGCAAAAGTTTCTTGAAAATGTTCCGCTAATATTTCACACTTCTCTTTTGTTGTTGTAGCTTTTTTATCTAATTTCTTTAACTCAGGTATAATTGTTGGTTCTTTCAATATTTGTTTTGTAACCTGCCATACGTTGTTGTCTTTAGGGTTTATTTTTTTAATGTGATTTTTATATTGTTGGATTCTGTGTTCATCTAGTGCTGTTTTTACTTGGCATGTTAGTTTATTTAGCACTTTCTTTAAATCTGGGCTTCTGTATTGCTGCCATTGCCGTCGTATTCTGTGTTTCTTTTGAATTAATTTTTCGATGTTAACAGGTATGGTTTGTTGCATTAATTTAGGTTTATGATTAGGATTAGTATTTGCCTCTTTCGCTGCGTTTTGGATAATTTTAGTGAGGGTATCTACTGCAAAATCAATCTCTTCTTTGTATTTCATGAATCGGTTTATGGGAAGGGCGTTATCAACATTTGTTTGGAATTTTATCCAATCTATGTTTTTTGTATCTATACTATGGGGCAATTCTGCTTTAATGTAGTACATATCTGAAGTGAGTATTACAGGACAGTGATCAGAGTCTAATTCAGGTAAAGAATGAGCATAGAGGTTATGAGTTAGGTTTTTAATGATGGCAATGTCTAAGATATCTGGTTTTGCGTTACGATTTTTCGGGTAGTGAGTAGGATTTGTTGGTGCTATGATTTGGAAGTTTAAATTTGTTGAAGCTTTTAGTAATTTTCTTCCATTTGGTGTGTTCACTTTGCAGCCCCAATTGATATGTTTGCTATTTAAATCACCCATTAAAATGGTAGGTTCTGAACTTTGTAATATTTGCTTTAATTCATTTATATTGATTTGTTTTTTAGGTGGTTTATATGCTGATATGATATTTAGATATTCATTTCCTAACGTTATTTTCACTGCAATCAGTTCAAGATCATTCAATTTTGGGATAGAAATTAATGACTGGTCCAGTTTCTTTTGATTATGATGGCTACTCCTCCTGCTGCATGTTGACATATTCTGTCTTCTCTGTAGCAATTATATCCTGGTATTTTAAATGTTTGTCCTGGTACTAAGTGTGTTTCTGTTATGCATGCAATTGTTATTGAATGATTTTTTAGGAAGTGAATAAGTGTGTTTCTTTTATTTAATAGTCCATTTGCATTCCAATTTAGAAGTGTTATAGATTTTAAGTTGGGCTGCTTATCCATTTCTTATTATATTTGATATTTGGTTTGACACTATGCTTTGAATTTGAGGAATTATTGTTGCTATTATTTGATTAACTATTGTTGGTAACATCTGCATCAATATTTGTGTTATGTTTGATTGAATATTGTTTTGTGAAACTGTTTGAGCATATGTGGGTGTGGGTAAGTTTTGTCTATTATTAAATGTCATTGGTGTGTGTAATGGATTGTAATTAATATGTGTTTGTTGTTGGTATGATTGTGAGTTGGTTTTATTTTCATAAATATTTTGAGATTGTAGAGTTTGATATTGGTTATTGAGTTGAGATTGTTGTTGCATTTTCTTTCTTTTTGGGAAGTATTTGCATTGATCTGATGTAGCCATATGATTTCCTTTACATAGAGTACAGATTGGGGGTGGTGGGTTTGTTGATAATAATAGATCACAGTCTTTTGTCCAGTGGTTTTGTGTGCAGTATCCACACTTTGGGGCCATTGTGCAATAATTTTTTGTGTGTCCATGAATGAAACATTTTTTACATTGGGGTGGACCTTGGGGTTTTCTTCTTAATTCTACTTTCACAATACAATGAAGTAATTTATCTAGTTTAAATATTTCTTTTCCTTCTATTGAATTTGCTAGTTCTAATGCAACTACCTTAAAGGGTATTTGTTCTCTGTTAGTTAGTCTAGTTACCTTTTTTATTGGATAATTTAGGCTTTCTAATTCATTAAAAATCTCTTCCTCAGTGAATATTAGGGGTACATTTTTTATTACAACTGATAAGTTTTTTTCTGACTGTATACAGTATGTGTAATAAGGCACATTATTTTCATCACAATATTTTCTAACTGTACGGTATTCAGTTACATTTTTTAGAAATATTTTTACCGAATCTCCTGTGGTTTTAAGTGTGAATCCATTTCCTATTAATTGTGTGAGATCTTTTGTTAGGAGTGTTATGTTTCCTGCATTTCTAATGCATATGGGAGGTATTTTTACATTTTCATTTTGTGGTTCTAAATTAATTACATTGTCATTTGGTTCTTCAGTTGTTTCTAAAATTGAGTATTTATTTGTTAGAGTAAGGTCTTTTGTTGCACTATTATTTAGCATTCTACGCTTTGCGTCACTATAGTCACTTACTTTTGTGGATCCTCTTTTTTTTGTTATCTGCTGATGTGCACTTGTTGATTGTTGTTCACTGCTGTTTCTTCCTGAAGTATCTTCTGCATGGTGTTGGTATTCAGGCGTTTGTGTACGTTCCACAGGTGCTCGTGGGACATATTCTGCTGCTGCCCCCTCGTTGTTTGTTGCACCGGACAGAGAATGTTGAGGATGTTTTTGTAGTATTTGGTTTTGTTGTTCTAATTTTTGAAGATGTTCTTGTAGCATATGATTTTGATGTAGTAGATGTTGGTATTGTTGTTGAATATCTACCATTTGGTTTTCGTGTGTGAACTGCGAATTTGCAAGTGTTGCATACGAGTCACTTGTACTTTCATTGTTTAGTAGTTTTATGGAACTGCTGATATGTCCCCCTAGGGGGACATCTTCTGATAACATTTTAGATATTTCACTGTCTTGTTTAGTTGGATTGTTTATTCTATTACTTACTTTTTAGTTCTGTATTGTCACGAAACTGGAGATAACCTCACTTTAAGAATTTGTCTATGTGACGGTGCACTTGTCTTGATAATATAATTGTTCGTATTATAGTTTTGCCGCAATGCGGCAAAACGAGCGTGGTCTACGCCTATGCAGAAGAATTATCGATCGCACAAGCACTGATAAGACTTTGATTCAAGCACTGCTAACTGCACAAGCAACTCGGCTCTAGGTTACGTCCGTCCCGCTTGGCGGTTGAGAGCAGACTTTTTATAATTTTAATTTCCTTTACTTTTAGTATGTTTATTACTAGTTTATTTAATCACATTTTTTGCAACCTTTATAATACTTTTCATATTCAGCAGCATCATAAACTGTGTAATGTCACCGCTATTAAATTTCTTTATGTCATTGAGAACTTTTTTTGCAACTCAACAATTGGCATTGCCGGCGCAATCTGCAAAAAGATACTTTTCTTTCCATGGTGCATTGCAAGTTGTCGTTTTTTTAATTTCCAAATTACACTAATACGTTTATATCTAGTAACTGTTCCAATTAACGTTACAAAAGTATCTTACTGTTTTTTCTGTCGTAATATCCTTTCCCAGAGCTGTGAGATTTTTTCATTCCGAACAACGGAAAATACCCCGTGACTCGACCCACTGTGCCACATGCCGCCGATCGATATTTGATGACGTCATTAGCTCTTTCTGCGGCGAAAGAGGAGAGAGCAACCGGCCGCTCCTCCTCGGTGCAAATGGTTGAGCGGCCCTGCAATAAGGTGATGGGAAAGGTGACATTATTTAAACTTCCTGTTTTTAAACTTTATCTGTTTTTTAACTTGTTCGTATGTTTAATCACTATTAAAATTAATCAATTTCTACTGAATGTACTTTAAGAGAGCCATTTAATGTGCCTGGTACAGTATCTTATCCTAAAAACAAATTTTTTGGAATTTTTTTTTGTGTTTTTAACAGATTTTCTTATCCAACTTCTAGTTTTCATTTTCTCTCTGAATGTTATTCGAGTTGCTTATATCTATTACCTATGTTATTTATTTTGCCCACTACAGTGTATACAGATAATTTTATATCTTTATCATTTCAGTAACTTTTGTGGTCTATTGTTCTATTTATTTTCACTAGAAGTAAGGTTTCACATTCGATTTAAGTTATTATTTCACTAACAAACGCTAACTCGAAGTTAAACTATTTACGTTTTAATGTAATTTCTAAAACCTTACTACAATGGTAAGAGAAGTTTAAAGAAATTTCCTTTCTTGAGTAAAGTCATTTAGACGCAAGGATGCCTGTGATGTTTATTTGCATTAAGATTGCTTTTATTAGTTAACTATTTTTTAAATTAGACATTGCTATTTTTAAAGCACTTAACTCATGTTTTCAGTGAAATAACATTCAGTTTTGCGTGTAACATTTAGTGAATGAACTGTAATTTTTACCACAATAGGTACTTGCTACAATTTCTTATCCTAATGTTTTTCAGTTAAGGCAGTCTTTGTATAGTTGAAACTATTTTGTCATAATATAGAAACTCAACATTTTTTGCAGTAAAATTCGATAGAAATTCGAAGATACGAATAAGTAAAGAGAACCTCATTGACATGATATATAAAGACATTAAATTAATTTTTTTGAAATATGGTCAGATATTGAAAAAGCACCTTTAAACAAGAAAAAGACGTACAAAAGACAAGATAACGTGTCTCGAACAAAATAAAAATGTTTTTATTCACGGGAATAAAATCAATAAAAATTTTGTTCGTGTGTTGTTATGCATTGCTTGCATTATTGCATACATTGCTCTACATTAATGCTGTTTGGTAAGCAACTTTTGTGACCTCTGATTATGATAATTTGAGGGTCCTTGCGGATAGCACATTTGCAGTGAGTTTACAACCCAAACTATTCTACTGTTGAACAGACACTTGGCATGTATTTTGACGTGGTCCTTTCGTCCTCACTACGTGAAAATAGTACTCGCGTCTTCAATTAGTTACACAACATACATGTATTCAATCTCTTTTCATTTATTGCAGAAACATATTGGGATGGTAGTATGGGTATATGTTAAGGAGTGGTGACGGTAAGAATGAAAAAGTCACAAAGAAATCACAAAATACTTTATTTTCAACCAATAAAGAACGATTTATCTGGTTGCTTGGACAATGAAACGTATTATATGAAGCACATAGAAAACAATGTCAAATTTCACAAAACAGCTAAAGTATTACAACCCTCAAGTCACAAGGAATAACAAAAATAAAGAGACGTGACATGAAAGTACAATATCGCCTACATATGTACATTGCTTATAGACACCCAAGTTACAGTGCTTGGTGAACTCTATCACATGGAGTTTTAGCTTACATAGTACAATTCTTTGATACCTCAGTATCATATACTCTAATATATTTGTTTCTTATTTAAAATACCTTTTACTATTTGTCCAACTGAACAATTCCAAGTCACCGCCATTTATGAATTTTATTTATCATTCAATATAATTATGCACGCACTGAAACACCAGACACCCAAATACGTTACATGATACACATTCCACAATAGTTGAAGCCCTAAACTGCGTCCCAGCAATTGGGCGGCGCAGACAGCGCGGCCCAGCGGCGGTGGCTGGAGACAGCAGCTGGTCACGTGACCAATAAATAGAAATAGAAACTCTCTTCACGAAGCTACGGAGTATAATTCATGTTATATATAATATATACGATAAATACCTTCATTTTCTCTGTTATACGATATAATATTGATTGTTTGGCGCGCTGAGCGGTCGCTGTTTAGAACATGAGGGACAGACAGACAACAGACGATCTACGAGCGCAACCCATGCGGCGCACCCCGCTCCTGTGTCGCGGGCGTGACGGGAAATGGGGAGAGGGAGACGCACAGTGTTGTACTACATCTTCGTTACACTTCACGCAACAGTATTTTTACAATGTCTAATGCAATGGAGCATGCGTACGGGAACTTTTAGAAGCATATATCAGTCTCTGTGGTATTGGTTATTGATTCACAACAAGAGAAATTTTGTGAATTCGTCATAATGAAGGGAGGATGCATTTAGAAATGTCGGAGAAAAAAGATATTCCGAGTTTTCCCTTGAAATAGTACGTGCGAATATGTACTGCAAATGCTCTGCGAAAAAAAAAGTTTGAAACAAAATAAACATAACATATAACTATCAATATAAACACACTTATTTAAGAAAAAGCAACAAAAAATGATGAATACAACATATAACTCAGTAGGTACCTACTCTACGCATAAATGTGGTTGACGGCATGCTCAGATGCAACCCGCTTGACAGAATTTCAGTTACTTTATTACTCAACAGATAGCGACTCGCTCTCGACCCACTACTCTCCCTGGTGCCAAATAACTGAACTTGTTGATATGAACCAACGTGCGATACCGATCTTCCGAACTAATTGAAATTTCTAATAGTCCGGCCCTTTTGATAACGGGTAATTCGTTTCAGCGGCAATACCATACAAGGGAAATTCAGAAATCTAGGTTATCATCTCTGCACCAAAATTAATGAATACTCATATCTTTCTTGGAGCCATGCAAGTTTTTCATTGTTTCTTACTATTGGGGTGAGTCGATTAAGTTTTATTAATAATTTCTATGAATTAAAAGGAGAAACCACTAGGGCGGGGAAATCCATTTATGCACTTAATATTCAAGGATGTTGATGACCCAAGGGTCAAAAAGCTCCTTAAATGGCGCCTGTCAACGTTTCGTGAAACACTTTCAATTTACCGAATTCTCCTCTACAGTGTGTTCCAGAAGTGCCGCAGCGTATCGCACCACTGTCGCAGATGATTTATTTATAAATAAGAGGTTTGCTGCTGACAGTGAGAGCGTTCGTCTCTTATCAAAGATGACGTGGCTTATTCTTGCCCTCCTGTTAATGGCCATAGAGATGATGCGTTTATTTTATTCTTTATTCGTTCGTAGGCCATGTTGTTTTACAAAATCACTTTCGAGAACCATTCGCTTCTCTGTAGAGTAGTCTCAACCGAGATGCTAAGAAATACATTAATTAATGTTTCAGTTGAGTTGCAAATAAATGAATTAAAATGAATATTGTCAGACAAATATACTACTTTAATAAATAGATAAAATAATAAAGGCTCGTTGAAAATTAAAAATAAAAGAATAAATTATTATTGTCATTTATATTTAATTTATCTATGGCTTTTAAATTTTGATTAATTATACAACTTTACTAATCATATAAATTAATTATATTTAATGTTTCTTGGAAATTGATTACAATTGATGGTTCCACTCGCACAAAATGTTGAGAAATGTTGTTAGTGTCTGTGTCCAGCACTTTGCAGTGGGGCCGCGTGGCTAATTTGCGGGTCCTCTGTCAGTTAGCCTGCGTGGGTGGGTCGCGGGGCGGGAGCGGGGGTGGGGTCGTGGGCAGGGGCGGGGCGGGGGCGGGGGCAGGGGCGGGGGCAGGGGCGGGGGCGCCGCTGCGGGTTCCTCCTCCTACAGCTACCGGGGCAACCAACCTGCCCCGCGCGGACAAGCCCAGACGTGGAACAATGCTCCCTTATTTCAACCCTGTTACTGCAAAATAGATCTATTTATGTAAAGATATGCTATGGTGTCATTATTATATTCAATTGACATCACAAATATACATGTTTCCCTTCCTGATAGAGGAAGTGTATTTATATCAAAGCGGGACTACATATTACAAGTAAAATGTCAAGTCAGGTCTTGTTACTTTTAAAGCGTGTTACATGAATAGTACGAGAATAGTGTGTATATGTGTATCTAATTCTTTAGTATAGTATATATTAGTTTTACAGCGTTTCAAGTGTAAGGAGAAGTGGAAGGGTTTCTCAAAATAGCTTCAATTGTAGAAAAAGATGTGGTCCTTTGAAACCATTGTTGTAGCTAGGGCCAACACTACGAAGCTTGCAGCTGGCCCGGCATACGTGTTAGCCTACGACGAAAAAAACAGTAATAAAAATATATCGGCTCTCGCCTGCCTGCCTTGCTCCTGCTTTCTGATCTGTGCTGTCTCCTCTGGCTGCTCTCTCTTCTCTTGTCACTCTCTTCCATATTTCTTCCCCTCTCTCTTCACTCTCTCTCTCTCTCTGCCTTGAACCGTCTTGTTCGTCGGAACAATTCAACAAGAGAAAATCCGCCCGCTGGCGAGATTCAACCGAAAACTTCAAACACATTGTCACGACTAATAAGGATCTCGGGGATTCCCTGAAGCAGGGCGTATGACAATAACACCAATTAGCCAAGTTTGGAGGGTTCTTAGCAAGACCCTAACCAAGAACACGATTGCCAATAAACGGCCGGGAGAGGGGCACGACATGGGCTGAGGATCCTGTCGGAAGCGAGGCCTACCGTCAGGTGGAGGGGGGGAGGAGAGGAGAGAGGAGGGGAGAGGGAGCGATGACCTAAACTTCCGCTCCGAGTTTTAGGAGTCCCCCTGCGTCAGCAAAGGCGGAACATGCTCCTGGAGGTGTAAGCGGGGTGGAAAAAAGCAGAAGCAATAAGGTACCCATGAGCAGACAATAGTTAGAATGCGAATACGAAGAAATTGGTGTGCAATTGTGATGCTATCGAAGCTTCCAGAACTTTTGTGCAGTCTCGCTCAATAAAGGAGCGAACGAAAAGAGACCATCCGACTTTAAGGAAGTGTAGTTCTTTGAACACGCAGGGTCTCAAATAGAGAAGTACAAAGAGACTTCGATTATGTGTGGAATTACTTTTAATGAGTTTCCAGGTGTTGACTCATTGCAAAGAAAACTGCATGATGAATCTCAGGGACACAATGAAGGGTACGAACACAAGTTATTATCTCAAAACAATTACCCATTTCCATATGTACTAAGCGCAGATTAACAACAATATAATCTCCAATGGAAATGTAAAAACAAGGCATTAAAATGTCTGAGACTTGTGTTCAAGAAATTCAAATAATACTCTAAACTTAGCCGTCACCCATTCCTTGCTACAGTAAAACTGAACTAATGTTATGAATAGTTTCCGAAATATTTGCAGTCTCATTTTAAAAAAACTGAGCGAAAGCGGATATTGTCCGTTTATTCTTTGTGTATTTACGGCGGACGCATTTTCAAGTGGCTGAATTCTTGTAACAAGAAAGTTAAGCAACATACAGTTCGCCAGTGTGTTTCGTTAGAGTCCGACTTTTTATTTACCACAAACAAGCAACTACAGTCTCGAAAATATTCCCAGTCTCATTTTTAAGAAACTGACAAAAAACAATTTTCATTGTTTTTCTATTCGTATTTACGACACATTTTCAAGTGACTGCATTCGGTCACAAAAAGTAAAGCAAAACATAGTTCCCCATTGTGTTTCGACAGAGGGAGTTGGACTTTTTATTCTCGCCAGCAGCAACTGCAGACCCGAGGCCGTTGCCGGCCGAGCGAAGGCGCCGCCCTGCATCAGGGATTCCGCTGCGCCGATTGCCCTCGGAGGCAAATGAGAGTCGTGGAGGCGGGACGCGGGGAGGGACTGGAGCGGGGCCAGAGGCGGAGGCGCAGGCAGGGACGACGGGGAGTCGGGTGGGGAGAGCGGAGCCGCGGGCGGCGAAGCTGCCGGGGAAACATGGTGGAAGCAGTGGGGACGCTGGGGGGACGCGGAGGGCGGACGCGAGTGGGGACGCAGATAGGGTCGCGGGCGGAGAACGGGCGAGGGTGGGGACGCGGCTGAGGACGCGGGCGGGGACGCGGGCGGGGACGCGGGCGGGGACGCGGGCGGGGACGCGGGCGGGGACGCGGGCGGGGACGCGGGCAGGGACGCGGGCGGGGACGCGGGCGGGGACGCGGGCGGGGACGCGGGCGGGGACGCGGGCGGGGACGCGGGCGGGGACGCGGGCGGGGACGCGGGCGGGGACGCGGGCGGGGACGCGGGCGGGGACGCGGGCGGGGACGCGGGCGGGGACGCGGGCGGGGACGCGGGCGGGGACGCGGGCGGGGACGCGGGCGGGGACGCGGGCGGGGACGCGGGCGGGGACGCGGGCGGGGACGCGGGCGGGGACGCGGGCGGGGACGCGGGCGGGGACGCGGGCGGGGACGCGGGCGGGGACGCGGGCGGGGACGCGGGCGGGGACGCGGGCGGGGACGCGGGCGGGGACGCGGGCGGGGACGCGGGCGGGGACGCGGGCGGGGACGCGGGCGGGGACGCGGGAGGGAACGCGGGCGGGGTCGATGATGCTGGCGGGGTCAATGACGCGGGCGGCCTGGGACGTGGGCGGCTGGGTTCGCGGGCCCGCGAGTGAAGCGGGCGGTGACGCAGGGGGCCGCGGGCGGGGGGAGCTCGAGTGAGTGCGAGGGTGGCGGAGCGGGCAGGGGGTGGCGAGCAGGGTCGCAATCGACGCCCCGCGGCACGTCGCCGGCCGATCCATTCGCATCGGCGCCAGAGCACTTCGCAGCGCCCAATGGAGCCGGGGCGGGACCCGCTGGCCTCTGCGCCGGCGGGACCTCGGAACAGAACGCGCGCGGGAAGTGCTTGTGACGTAGGTCACACTTCCTCCGAATGAGCTGGAACACTTTCGGCCGACCTCACGTCGCGGGTTCACGGTTGGCGGTGGCCCCAAGTAACAGCACAAGTATAGTGTTGCATATCTTCTCTCCCCTATCAATGACTTTGGTGTGGGTCTTGAAACGCAAATGTATGTTGCACATGTCTTTTCTTCGATTAATATCTCAAGTTGAATACAACTCCGCCGTCTCAGAAATAATTAGAACTGGAAAAATTATCGCACAAAAATTGAATTAAAATTTTAAAAAATGATATTTTTTTAATTTCATTACTGTAATTCATGGGCCTTGAAGAATTATTTTCAAGAAAAAAAAAACTCTTTGAAAAATAATATTAACTTATTCCGCAAGAAAATAAGAAATTATTTTATTGAAAGTGCATTCATGCATTTCGCATTACAGTCGTTGTTTTAATCATTATAATGGTATGGTATGTTTTCCCTCGTTAAGAAACAATCTATATAGTAGATAGTGACACTGGGTGAAATTATCGTAAGGCATTAAGAGCCGTCATATTATTATTTAAAATTAAGAATGGTATTACTGGGAGTCACAAAGTCGAGTCAGGAATCGTACACTTCGTCTAAGAACTCAACCCATTTAAATCACAACTTCCAACAAAGTAAAAGGATCAAACGTTATTATTTTCGTGAAAATGGGAAATAATTTGGAGAGGCCGCGCGTGAGGCAATGTACGACATGTCTGAAGCACTGTGAGATCGTGATCGGAGTCCCAGAGCAGGCGAGGTCGTGGCTGGAGGACAGACGGGGGTGGTGGAATGGTGGAGTCGGCGGTCGCTTGGGTGGTGTCAAGTCATAGGACGAGGGCGAAGGCCAACGCGACGGGGTGGACGAAGGCTAGGGCGAGGGCATGAGCAAGGGCGAGAGCGAGGGTGAGGGATAGGGCGAGGGCTAGTGCGAGGGCTAGTGCAAGGGCTAGGTTTAGGGCGAGGGCGAGGGCGAGGGCGAGGGCGAGGGCGAGGGCGAGGGCGTGGGCGAGGGCGAGGGCGTAGACGAGGGCGTGGACGAGGGCGAGGGCGAGGGCGAGGGCGAGGGCGAGGGCGAGGGCGAGGGCGAGGGCGTGGACGAGAGCGAGGGCGAGGGCGAGGGCGAGGGCGAGGGCGTGGACGAGAGCGAGGGCGAGGGCGAGGGCGAGGGCGAGGGCGAGGGCGAGGGCGAGGGCGTGGACGAGAGCGAGGGCGAGGGCGAGGGCGAGGGCGTGGGCGTGGGCGAGGGCGAGGGCGAGGGCGAGGGCGAGGGCGAGGGCGAGGGCAAGAGCGAAGGCGGGGGCGGGAGCTGCGAGGGGGACGGGAGGGCGAGGGCGGTCCGTCACGTGGAGATCTCTCGCCGACCAGGCGCGCATTCCGTTCACGTGCGCGAGCCCTCCCCCGGACGAAGGCGTAGCAGCCGCGTCTCGCCCTCCGAAGCGATCCCAAGTGAAGCTGCTCCTCATTTTTGAGGACTTTGCGGCTGACGGGGGATTCGCCTCGCCTCGATGAACGAGGAGGCGGCGGGGGGGAGGGGGGGCAGGTGATATGCGAGGACTGCAATCCTCTGAAGCACGCTGGTCGGCAGCGTTCTGAACAGCCGCAAATCGGTTTTACCGCGCCACACAGAACCGGCTTCGGAGAAAATGTTTCACCCAATGTTGTCAAGGTCGATGCCACGAGCGGGAGCGCCACGACGAAATCGCCCCTCCCACAGTTCATCACCCTGCCACCAGAGACAACGCCATCCCTTTTTGCAAAACGGCGGGGTTACTAATAGTTTCCTTTCCCGACGCTAGTTGCGCATAGAAATTCGTGGAATGCTACGGTGCTACGGCGCGTGCCACTGCCACCAGTGGTTGATTCAAGACCTTGACACCACTGGTTTAACCATCTAAATTTACTTCCTATTTTTAAACTTTATCTGTTTTTTACAGAAATATTAACACATTTTGCTACTAGCTTTTATATAATTTGGGAGATGTTTATATAATTATATTAAAAGAAATAGAAATCCCCAATTTCAATATCTTTTTGTCTACCTACTACTCTATACTATTTGATTCGGCTCTATGCACTCGTAAGTGGGTGGTCGATGTTTTCTATTATGTCCTAAATTAAATGGTTAACTCGGTAATTTATTGTAGATCAGTGTGCACTCTACTGTTTATTGTCATAAGCAAATTTATTGTTATCTCGCGTTGCAGTTGAAATTATCATTTCAATGACAATTTCAAAGTGTTTGTCCAAAGTCCTAGTGTTGTGTAATAGTGACTTATGTATAATGATCGTTGTTTGCAATTGCTTTTCACTAGTAAAGGTGTCTCTCTGGGAAACTAGGGTGAATCAGATTAGTGGTGTTGCTGTATAGAGTATTGCGCCAAGAAAGTCTCTCCGCAATAGGTCCAGTCAGTCCCTCAAATCGCATTTTTGTTGACAGCAAACTGATTTCTGAGAAACAAGTGAAGGGAATAACAAGGTGTCACTGTGGAGAGATTTTCCTGGAGCGCTGAATTTGTGTTCCGGCTTACTACCACGACTAATGCCAGAGTTGCAGATTCTAATTGAAGAGCGTCGAAAACGGTGCTTGAATAATTCACGAAACTGTCTGCAGATGCCTCGCCTGTTGCGTAATTTCCCAGCTGAAGACACTCAACAGTCTCATGGTCAACTGTCAGTCACATTTTAGAAGTTGAGCTAAGAAATCTGGCTTTCGTATCTCAAAGACAGATGCAAAGGACAGAAGCGCAAGAAGTAGAGATTAATAAAATTAAATGGAAATATTGTGAAACTTCTTCGGGCTAAATTGTTTTCATTGAAATGAAACATTCTTATATTCAGAAAAAACGTGAATGGCAACAATAATCATGAATTTAATGCCATTCTTATGTCCGATATTCATATTTACTCCAGATTGTCAATGACACAGTAAAGCAATGAATACATACGAAAGACAAGTTGGAGAGCAGAAAAAAATCTCGGAATAAATTATTGAAAATTTCAAATGAAGCGAATTAGAATACGAAATGACAAATGTACAGGATTTATGTAATTATCAGGAATTGTTTTCACTAAATCAAGGCGTAGAAAATCTTCAAAGAGAGAGAGAGAGAGGAGAGAGAGAGGAGAGAGAGAGGAGAGAGAGAGAGAATGAGGAAAACTTCCGATTTCCGGTGAATCGCCAACAAGAGAGGTATATAATAATAACATACATTCTTCTATTTACTACAAGAGACTGGCATATATTTAAACCTCTGCAATAAACTTCAATGACTTATGTACATTTTCTATCGAAATATCTGTTAGCACTTGAGGGAAATCGGTTGTTCGCTTTCATAACCGAGAATGAGCATTTCTCTTCCTTTCAGGAGCCAGAAAGAGGTTCCCGGCCGCGCAATGGGCGAAGGGGATCTAAGCGGGTGTGATTACAGGGTCTTTGGGAGGACACGGGCGAGAATAGGAAGAAAAACGAGCGGCGACGGGCCGCAATCTCTTGCTCCCTCTCGCCTTCTCCGTAGGCGACTGAGAGCTGAACTCCGTCAGCGGTCTCTTTTCTATGCGGGAGGGACAAAACCACAGCCTTAGAAGCACTCCTCTTTCTGTCTGTTCACGTCATTAATTGGAATCAAGGAAACTGTTCTTTGCGCAGTGATGGAAAAATAACCAGAGTTTGATTTAATTTTATTTAAAGAAATTATCGCACCAACTTTGCTCATCACTTTATGCCAACTAAGTTTTAATTACTAGAATTGTTGCAAACGTAACAATGTAAATATTTTACATCAACGGAATTAGCTATATGATTACTAATGAAAACATGGGTATTTTTTTAAGTTAAAAAATGTTTTTAAACATTTTTTAAAGTTAATTCTTTAATGAAAATGCAAGATTATATTAAATGTCGCTCTTTATATAAATATTTTCTAGATATCAATTTTCTAATAAATTCCGAGTTTTGATAAAAATAATAATCTTTACAATAAAATTTTCTAGCTTTCTTGTGAAGCTCTAGTAAAAGTTAATAGCATAAACAGTGTTACCTATTTCTAGTTAAGAAATGTACCGATGTCAGAGGCTAGGAGGTTAAGATGAGAGCTTGAAGTCGGCGGGTCGAATCTGGATAGAAATTGAGGTTAGACTATGGGGTTAGGGTCTGGGGGTCGAGTTATGGCATCGAGGCCTGGAGTGAAAGTCTGGAATCAGGATCTGGGGGTCGGGGTCTGGAGTTGGGGTCTGGTGGTCGGGGTGTAGGAGTTGTGCTGAGCTGTAGAGGCCGTTATCAATGGTTGGAGTGTGAGTTGAGGTTAGGGTTGTTGCGTCGGCCGGGTGCGGGAGCAGAAGCAAGCGCAGGCTGGCGGCTGTGCCTGCGTTGCGCTGCACAAGCGAACCGCTACGCTACGGGATATGTCTCTTAGCACCGCTCCGCTACCGGCGGCAACGCACACGTCGTCACCGCCCGCAGCACAAACTTCGTACCCAAAATAAAACTCTCTTCTTCCACGTTCTTCGCAAAATACATTTCCGTACCTTCTTCTAGAGCACAGGGTATGACCGCCGCTAACGATATATTATACACTTCTATTATATATAAATGCTACGCGCATGCAATATACAAACGTGCTATGATATATGTCTCCGCTGAATGCTCAGCGGGTGTGGGCCGTCGGGCAGTGCGAGCTGTTCTAGCTTTGCTTCAACACTAGCGTGGCGAGACATGCTTGAAGGTACTAGAAGTCAGCTAGGCAGCCTTTCGGCGCCCTATCTGGCGAGCGAAGCGGCTGCCGACGGTCCGCCCGCGGAGCACCCGCAGCTCTTCACTGGGCGCTGATTGGCGCGCGGCGGCCGCCAGCGCGCGAGGGGCCAATGGGCGCGCGGCGCGCAGACCCGCCGCCGAGGAACTCTGTACCTGCGCCGCGACGCGCTCGCTTTTCATTGGTTGGTGACTGCAGGCGCGGCAAGAGCTAAGATCGTTAGTATTGAAAGTGTAGTGCCTGTTTTCATCGAGAGATAGCGGTTATCTCCTCCGCTGGATGGTGGGATCCGGCGCCGACCTACCGTCGGGTAACGGAGTTTCCCTCGACGAGGTATCTCCCACCAGTGGGGACACCGCCCCAGCCGGGACTTTGCTCTAAGCTCGCAACCAGTCTCCTGATCGTGTATGTGTGTAGGGAAGGGGTGAGGAGAGGACAAGTACGAGGAAAGATCACTCGCGGCCCGTGTCCATTTGTTAGGATATTGCTCCGGCATTCGCCTGGCGTTCGCAGAAACCACGGAAAACTACCGATCAGAGCAGCCGACCGGTAGAAATCTTCTCCAAATAGCGATAGTATTCAACCTAGCCATCTATCTAGTGTCGAAAATCCTGCTACCGTCGGGGCCCGAACCTAGGACCTCCCGGAGGGAGGCACTGCAGTGGCATCAGTTGATGCCCTCTGTTGCCCTCCGCGTAAATGGTCTGGGACCGGGCGGCATTTGCATATACTCCGATTTGAACAGTGGCACTTAAAGGTTAGGAGCTGGAAGAGAGGGGGACCTTATCATCCAATCGGGAGCTCCAATACCAAAACTTCAAGTCGTAACGAAGCTCCCAATTGGATGAAAGTGTCTCCCTCTCCGATCAGATCGTTGCTTACGTGTCAGAGTATAGGGCTTGCGTCAAAAAGTGGTACAGGATCTCCAATAACAAGGGGTTGCGAAATGTACGAGATCGTGAAACTAATTGGAAACATCCTCCTATGACATTCAAATACGGTACAGGGCCAAAGGTTTACGGGAAAAGTAGATTCTTGAGCGCCCGTGAGACGCCACATCATAGGCAATGTTGCCGTCGTCAGAGTGTGACTTTCTTCAGGGCGAAGTGCATGAAGGCGGGCTGTGCACGGTCCATTTAATATGAGATACCTCTCGATGTGTCTGCCGGAAGGTCGCAGTATGACAATCAAAAGTTTGGTAAATGTGCCGAGGACGCGATGCCTGCAGGACAGCCAAGAATCTATTGACTTCGGTCGCGGTCTCCATTCCCAGGAGGAACCTGTTGCAAAAATCCTCTCGTTCGTAGATAGTCATCGGGAACGGAAACCGAAGCAGAGAGGGCCGCAATTAGACGATTCGGTGAAAGGGAAGGGGTAAGTGCGGGACCCCCTTTTGTTTTATTGGGTCGTTGACGACCGGCAGGCAGCTTGCAGGTCGCCGCTCGATACCTGGCGGGGGCGGGTAAGCGGTGGCGCGCGGTCGATAGCAGCACCAGGCCCCGCGCGCGCCGCTGCGCTCACCCCCCCCGCCCCCCCGGCAAAGCCCTGGCCCCACCCTCTGGCGAAGGGGTCGGCTTCGTGAATATTCTAATGCAATATCACTCAGTTGTTCACTGGGGCCTTTTTCCAAACGATTTCGAAACAAACCAGGCAGGTTTCGTTCTTGAAAAATTCATTTGTCACAAACACGTATTCGCCATGTTCAATGGACATTTGAAAAGTGGTTTTTGGCCCCACAGGATTATTTCCGAATGGCGAATTGCACTATTCGTATTCTAAGGATCATTAGCTATAATATTTTATTTACTGCAAAAGTTTATAACAACATTTTGTTGCATAAACATATCTTTTGTAATTACTTGTCGAGAAAAGAAATAAATTAGAAAAGTATTGTTGGAGAAAAAACATAAGTTACCGAATCCTTCATAAATTTTTAAATTACTTGTTTTATAAAGTTTTACAGGTATACATTGCAAACGTCTAAAGACTAACACAGGTCATTGCACTCAAATATTTCACGGAGAATAAATCTAATTAAATTTTGGTTGAATTGAAACAAATATCGGTTCCTAAAAGTGCAATTATTACAAAGGATTGGCTTGCGGTCTGGGTTCGAGGTCCGGTGACCAAGGTCCGGGATCGGTATGTGGATCTTGGTTCTGAAGTGCGAACTCGGTTAGAAATGTGGAGTTGGGAACTGGTGTCTAGAGCCCAGAATCTTACTTCCCAGACGGCGCTGACTTCCTTCCACAATGCAGTCTCCTCGAGGGATTGGTCGGGTCGGCGGCGCAGGCACATGCTCTCTCAGGCGGGCGGCTCCGCGCTCGCGCAGGTGACGTCGACCGTCACTCGCGCACTCGCGTCCGCTTCCGGCGTGTGTGTCCGCGCGAGGGGCGGCGGTTGGGGCGGCGGCGGCGGAGCTCCTCTTACCACACCAAACTCTTCGATACGTTTCCGATAATTTTTTAAATCCATTTATTTGCATTCTGATAGCGGGTGTAACCAGTTATTACCTCAAGATCTTGCTTCGCATATGGACCGATTATTGACTCTAAAAGATTATTGAAACAGATTTTTTTATTTCATCATTAGAAATCAAGATACCCGAAAACGCCTTCGGGAGATTTACAAAATTTCCTTAAAGAGAGAAACTTTTTCTACAGTCCTGAATCGCGTTGTTGCTTGTTATAACGAAATGCAGAATACTTAAGAACTCTCATATCCCAATGAATTTAGATGGAGTTTCGCCGTTCATTGTACGATTCGTTTCATTTGTAGTGAAATCTAACTATTACGCGCATTTTTACACCTCGATTCGCCTGAAATGTTACCCAAGGCCGAACCTCGTAACCGCAGATCCGTCCTCAATCTTTACTTATAAGTTCTAATGTGATTTGTTAAAGATATATCAAGAGATTACATTCGAAAATCTATGATCTGACGTTTCCACCCTAATTGCTACGGAAGTTATTTAAAACGTCGCCTGCCCTAAACACTACAGTTATGAATACGCAAGAGCTCGATCTGCGATTAGAAACTGACAGCGAGGAGCAGCAGGGGCGCGGAGCGTTGCGCGAGAGGTCGCGCGATGTCTCGTTCTTCCACTCCGTCGGTTCCACTCGGGAATTCGGCGCGGGCGAAGC
>JAHLJT010007953.1:0-12193 GCA_031308135.1 Acheta domesticus
CCTCACAAAAGACGTTCACAGTCGACCGTCAACTTTTGCGGCTTCTGTAGACAGGTGTTGTGTTGCTGATCTGAGCTCATTTCTGCATTTCTTTATTTGAGCAAAAGCATCTAAAATACAACCGAGTAGTTCCTCTCTTGTGTCCACTCTGCGCTTGTAGACTTCGCTCTTAAGCCAACCCCACACACGCTAATTCAATCTTTTTGTTCAGATCACCAGTAGGACCACCCCCACAAAGCATGTACCTTTCCTCCTGACTCACTTGTATATATTGTGACGTTCCTGTGGATCGGTTCACAGAACAAAAAAAATATTAAATGATTAATTAAGGGAACAGGTATCTTTTCCGTGAATGGGCTCAGGATGGCGGTACACTTTAATATTTTGCCAAAATAATTTATAATAAAATACAAAAGGAATCAGATGTCATAACCTTTTAGGAATACATATCACTCAAGAACTTGATACTGGTAATTCAAACAATGTTATGATTACATAAAGAAAACAAACCACCTATGTCTATTTTCTTATATTCCTTCCTATTCATTGGCTTACCATCATTCATAATTACACATAGTGGTGCATACTCGATCCCATCGACCCCTGACTTAATGATTTATTCTACGGGTCTCTAAGTATTTCTAATTAATGTTTGCAGGATCTTCCACCCTCCCGTCCCTACTAAGGCACTCTGTCGGTGCTGAAATGTCGCCGCTCTACTTGACTGCATAAAGTAAATGCACTGCTTAAGCGTGGTCTTCTCGTGTTTTCTCGCCGCCATCTCGCTGCGCTGGTTCCTGCTGCGACCGCCCCGCCCCTGTCGGCCGGCGTGCTGCACCTGGATCTGTTGACCAAAACACGTCCGTGGTCGCTATTTGCCGCGTTGGATACCGCGTTCCACGGGTGAGTTCCCGTAATCAGGCCGTCGACTCCGTAGGCGATTATGTCCTCGCTCTCATGAGTATGGTCTGGCTGTGGGCGAGCCCCACGACCAGTACAGTCTCATGAATGTACGCAGAAACTAGGCGATTTTTTTTTCGCAATCTTTGTCCAGGATGATCACCACATTCCTTGTGTTTCTTGGTAACAACACTAACTCCACATCAGCGCCGCCACAAATTTTAGTTCATAATTGCATTTGATACTTACTATACTTATTTCAGCGGTCGACTTCGTCTTCATCAATTTACAGTACACGATGTTCGCAGATTTCCGTGCACGAGCTCCTATCGAATTCGCCGCCATGTCACCTTACATCCTCTCTCCCTCGTGACGCAATCCTTACTGCCTTCTCCCGCTTGCTCTGTTCCTGATGTCGTAGACCCGTTCTCGCGCGTCATCCGGTCGGTTCTCGGATTTTCTATCTTGCCCCGTATATGCTGGCTATCATTAGCTTGAGAATTCGAAAATGACAGCCGGAGAATAAATTCAATTCCAATGATAATAAATAAACTCAGTATTTTCATTAACAAATATTTTATCTCCTAAATGTTCTTAGTGCATCACGATATTTAGAATAGTCTACAGGAGACTCTCATTTACGTGGCAATCTTAAGCCCAAAGCACCAGTTCATATTAATATGTGCTAAAAATAACAATTCGAGCATTTCAGAGATTCAATCTTTTTCATAAATGTTGGATCGTGTTCATAATGTATGTTTACGCCGCCGTGTACCGTGGCTATCATTTTGAACAAAACTCGATATTCTGTACGTACATTTTAAATAGTTATGAATAGAACCTGCAAATACTTGATACTATTAAGCATTCTAGTGTAGCAACGCGATGCTTTCCACAATATTACTCGACTGTATCACCGTTTACGCGGAGAAACGAGGAATGCTCCGCGCAGAAGGTGACGTCGCTGTCTGCAGTGGTCGTTGTGGCCGGTTTGAATTTCCCGCCCCGTAAGTGATTTTTAAACTAAATTTTCTCAAAGACAAATTTTTTTTCGGAAAAACTGGACCTGCCATTCTTCATGTCTGGCAACACAGAATTTGTGGTATTTTTTTGTAACGGGAACTTCTGGAACTTCTGACCCTGTATGTGTTATATCTATATATATATATATATATATATATATATATATATATATGTATATATATAGTGACCGTACTTACATTTATATACAGGGTGAGTCACGTAACTTTAGCACCTCCTGTAACTTTTGAACGGTTGAAGATATTGCAATGCAGTTTTCACGGAAGTGAATGAGGGAATGGGGCTAATTGATATGTGTATTGATTTCTCTTTTATCACTTTTATTTTACGAGATATTTGAGGTAACTTTGTTTTTTCAAATGGGACTATACATATTTTTTCAGTCTATCATGACAAGCGTAAAAAGACGAATCCAAAGATATAAATATTGTCATATGTTAGATAAGCATTTTTTGAGTAATTGTGATTTTTTTGCGACTAGTGTTTAACGGATATTTTCATTGTAACTGTCAGCCCCACAAGGTCACGCAGCGCTCCCCCAGCAAACGCGGGGTCGGGAAGGGAAGGGATTAAGTACTTGAGGATACGAAAAATATTCACAAAACTGTTGCATTTTTTCCTGAACTCTCCTTTTCATCTTAATCCATTTTCAGTAATTTGGGTTTCTTAGGGATTGAAAATACGGATTTGTCTTAAGTAGTATTTATTGAAATAAGATTATTTCTATCCCTAAGTTATTATTATATTCGTATTAACATTGAAATTGTTTGCTCAAAATATACAATATATTTTTGTACAGTTTTAATTATTTATTCTTATTGTGCTTTGTTTCAAGATCCCATTAATACGTATCTTATGAAATCCCATTAAATGGAGTTGAAGTTATAAACAATTTTATTACAATACAAACTTATGACAAATCCTTATTTTCCATCCTTTAATTCCTTCAATCAAAGAAAGACGAAAATCTGAAAATGCGGAAGGATGGAAAGCACAGTTCAGGAAAAAACTGCAATGGTTTTGTGAATATTTGGAATACTATGTTTCGTATTTTCAAATAAGATCCCTCCCCTTCCCTTCTTCGCCGGGCGCACGTGTGCTGGTGGAGCGCTGCATGACCTTGTGTGGTGGACTATTCAAACGTCCGTTAAACCCGGTCGCAAAAATCAAAATTAATCAAAAAAATGCTTATCTAACATATGACAATATGTACATCATTGGATTCGTCTTTTTACGCTCGTCATGGTGGACTGAAAAAATATGTATAGTTCCATTTGAAAAAACAAAGTTACCTAAAAAATCTCGTAAAATACAAGTGATAAAATAGAAATTAATGCACGTATCAATTAGCCCCTTTCCCTCATGCACTTCCGTGAAAACTGCATTGCAATAACTTCAACCGTTCAAAAGTTACAGGAGGTGCTAAAGTTACGTGACTCACCCTGTATATATACCGTACTAAATATATATAAATTTTTGACCGATATATATATTTATATATAATATATATATATATATATATATCTATATATATATTGACCGTACTTACCTTTATTGGTCGTCAGGGATGCACATATTATAAAATTTTTGTTGTTCGTTAAGGTACAGGAATTCTTAAGGGGATACTTTAACCTGCATGTCTGAATTTGATGAATCTATTAGTACACCACAGGATTTATTAGGAATAACACAATTTACATTACTGGAATGATCGCAGATAATCACTGAATTACTAATCAACGATTCACATTTCATCTATCTGATTGTTTCCCATGTTTCACATTTCTTATTCCCTGTCATGCTAATTCCCTCTCTCTGAAACCACATGCCATCCGCTCTCATCACAGACACTGTTGCTTTTTCTTTATTACCCTGTGAGCATCATGAACCGGCATATACCGCATCCGACTCCATCCAATTATTTATAACTATCGTTACTTATCTGATGCCTTCCACTGTTGCTACCTTCTGTTCGATGCGACAGGGCGTGACGCTCCCCGATGCCGTTGCCGTGAGGTGGCCTTGGCGCCGCCGTCGTTCTGCGTCTGCACACGTGCCGCTAACGGTCCGTACTTGCACGCCAGCGTTGTCTCGCCGTCAACTTCTTTTCCCACATGTCGGAATTTCAGTTTCGGCTCGTAGGGCTTCACAACGCGGTACCGCACCCGCGCAGCTACACCGACTGGTTGGGGATTAATAAAAGATCGTTTTCTCTTTTCGATTGCATTTATCTATTTCCGTGACAAATCATTCTTTCCTTTGTGTTTCCCTCGTCCCACTGGGCCCTCCAAAATCATTAGTTTCACCACTAATGTTCTAATTCTCACTCCACCTTGTCGCAATTGCAGTATCGCCCACGTGTCCACTCAATGTTGCACTTCCTTCCAAATTTGGTTATTGTGTCCTCTGCGAACACACTTATGACTATCCTTAATCACTTTCCTCACTGAATTCGCCACACTTCTCCTTCCTTTGATCCAACTTGCTTCGATTACTCCCGATTTCTTTCAAAACGTCCTCGCATCACTTCTCTGTCGCCCTCTCCTCCCTTTTCCTCTTCGCCGTTCGCTTCCGACTGACTTCCGCGCGATGTGTCGCCACGAATCCCTTGTTCCGGGCGCTCGTTCACGGCTCCAGTTTGATTTACCCCGCGATCGATTCATTGCCTGCGCGCCACTTTCAAATGCTGTTATTTGCCTAATGTTGTTTTGACCATACGGTCTATACATACATATATATATATATATATATATATATATATATATATATATATATATATATATGAAAGACGCGCGGAATACGGCAGCGGTGTAGAAATGTGGCAAGTACCGGCGAGATGGCGCAGCGCTCGGTGCGAAGTCCGTAGCGGTGACGAGCTTCGTGGTAAGCCGCAGAGAGCAGGCGAGTTCCGGCTCACCCCTATCTTGGGGGAGAGCAGTCAATAAATACGCCGGTCCTCTGACCACTAGCCCTTCTTCGAGTAGTCGTCGAATACGTTTTTTTGCTTGAGGTTGTATCGAATGCGCTACTTGCTCCAGATTTGGTTCGAAGTAACGACGTTACGGTGTAAGAACGTAATACGAGTTGTAATAGGCCGAAGTGGTGGCGTTATTAATTATCTAGGGGATTGTGTAGCTAGTAGTAGGGAAGTGAATGAATGCTGATTTGGTCATGAGAAAAGTACGTTTGATTACGTGAAGAACAATCTGGTGGAGCAAAAACAATTGTTGAGTAAATCGAGCTCGCAATGCCCATGAACTAAGTCATTCACGCGGTCGCAAGACTGCCATCGTGCGGAGAACTTTTAGCACGCGGCGTGCAGTGAAATTAATCGCACTAAAACTACCCGAACGAGAGGAAGAAAAGGCCGGAACGAGAAGAAGAGAAGCCGAATGAGTAGAAAAATAAGTCCGGAACGAGAAGAAGAGGAAGCCGAAACGAGGAGAAGAGAAGCCGGAACGAGAAGAAGAGGGCCGAACGAGAGGAAGAAAAGAAGACGAGGACCTAGCGGTGCTTCTAGAACGCCGAGTCACGCAGTCCCGAACGCCAGGGGCTGGCGAGCACGAGAAATGCAAGGTCGTCCGGAACGCGCTCCGAGGGTTGCAGGAAGGTAACAGGACGTCAGAGGGGAGAGGGCACTTTGGGCACCGAGGCGCCGTTCGCGGACCGCAGCCCAAAACGGTATCGCGACAAACAGCAGTGAATATTATCAAGTACAGACTGTTAGAATACCTTAAATAAACTCGTTCCAAGCAGAAACTTTTAATTTCACTACTAGGGGAACGAATGCCTTAAGAATTAGATATTTTTGCTATGTAGATGTAAATGATTTCTTTGATTTCGCTTGATTCTGTGGAAATTCAAACAGAGTAATGGAATTGACGACAAGATGTTAATTCATTATTAAATTTTCAATAATTCCTTTAACATTAAATGATAGCTTGTTTGTAAATAGTAGCGTTAGTTATTCAAATATTTAATTTTAAAACCGTGCACTGAAAATTTATAGTATTGGTAAAATGAGTGATCACACTTGATTTGAAGAGCATTATTGATATTTTGTTGTTTTTTAGTGCAGCTAATGAAAGTGTACTTAAACAAGTTAATTCTGAATACATTCGACTTTGTTACAGTGATTTGTGTGATTTATGCATTCACCCCTTGAATTTCCTTATCACTGCAGAAGTATCCATTGCCCTGAGAGGAAATACAAGCTCGCAAGAGCATGTAAATCTGCGTACACCCCTCTGATCTATGTCGGGTTAATTGTCGGGATTGTACGTGTATACACACACACACAATATATACATATATATACATATATTGCAACGGGCACCAGTCTGGTAGAGCATGATCGCGGTTTCCTCGCGTGGTGGGGGAAGTGAGGTGCAGGAGCAACAAACTACATAGAGAATAATTAGCCGTAATTGGGCAATAAAACAGAAAATAGATATTTATTCCCGACCTACGATCGGGGAAGTTACATTAAAATGCCATGAGGTAGGATTACACCCTACCTAGTGAGCTCGGTAAATGAGATAAAAAATAATATTATTAATAAAAAATTAACCAAAGACAACTACGTTACAATAAAGAAAATGCTATGCGCGGCACCGCTTAACTCAAACAAAAGAAAAAGAGAAAAACACTCGAGGATTGTTGATATTGTTCTCCGCCTCGTTTCGAGGCGGGACGCCCCAAAGCGCGGGCGAACGGTAGGAGTCTTAACTATTTGTGAAGGCGCGTGCCGGGGGGTCACGACGCGGTCGATGACCTCGGCGTCTTCGACGATTGTTGACCCGCGGCGAGCCGCAGTCAGGCGCAGACAGGCAGGCGCCTCCCGGAACCGCTGGGTGCACAGTAAGGTCCACTCTCCACCAAGGCGTTGTTACGTGTCAGGAGTCCCCCCGCATCGCTACTCGGACGCGCGACGCGGGAGTACTTAATTGCGAGCGCGGATCGGAAGCCGGATTACGGTATTCGTGACTCGTACGCTCATATTGGCAACGAGTTACTAGTTCATCGAACACCACGAACAAAAACTAGTTCACGGCTTCCACGACCAGACATGAAGTTTCCTCTCTCGCGACTAGCTCTCAAGTGTTCACTCTCGCCGCTACTTCTCAAGTGTTTCTTTTTTTAAAGCTTTTGAGAATCCGTTCCTATTCGGATCTCCCCCTCCTAAGCTCGTCTTGGGTTTCGCTGACCTACTTTCGGAAAATTATCATTGGCCGGAGCTTACTGCGTCGTAGAAATAATCTAACGAATCGTGGTTCGTGATTTCGTGGGGATTTTCCTCAGATTTCTCTCTCCTCCTCCATCTCTGTCTGACGAAACGCAGCTGCACCCATCGGTGGGTACATCTCCTGGAGCAATTATTTAATGGCAAGGGTTAGAACTTAATCGAATTAGTGCGACAGGCGTGGCGACGAGGAACGCGCTAGCCGGGAAGCTCGCTTAGGGGAGGGTGGGGGCAGAATACAGAGCGGGGGGGCCCGGCGCGTTCACTGCGAGGGGACCCAGCGCGGTCGAACCGGCGAAAGGATGTAAATTTCTCCCAAAGTAGGCGAGGGGGCGTCAGAAGAATGTGACCACGGCGGCGATGAGGCGGGTGGGGGGAGGCGCGGTGGGCGCATGTGCGGCGTTCCAGCGAGTACAAAAAACAAGCATTTGTTACGAATTTCTTAGGGCGTCGTTACATGCCGCCACAATATATAGACCGTATGGTCAAAAGACCATTGATTCACGAGCACGGGAAATTCAAAGTTGGCGAGTGCAGGAGAAGTCGATCGCCGAAGAGTGGTCGGTTGGCTCGGCGAACAAACTCGCCACGAAGGGACCGAGTAAAAGGGGAGAAGAGTCGACTCAGCGGGCAGTCGAGGAGAGAGGGGAGAGACAATGGCGGTGTACGAGTGGGAGCAGGCGTACGAGTGGGATCGTAGGAATCCAAGGTAATCGAGCGACATAAGGTAGTGAAGCAACTAGTGTCATGAGAATATGTTATGAGAACACCAATTGTGATATTGAACTGTAAAAAGTAACTGTAATTGAGCGATTTTGGGAAAAACGATAGTGTGCTGTGTGGACACGTGCCCAGCGTGGTGAAGGGGCGTGATGGGACGAAATTGGAGACTGAGGAACTTCATGAATGGCGTTTTTGGGAAGTAATGTGAAGTGATGGTAAGCAGAACTTGTAAGGACGTTAATTATTGAATGGCAACATGGTGGATGCGTGACCGCATATTAGTGAAAGCGACTGTCTAATGCATTTGCAGGTACGCGGGGTGGCGAGCACGAGGCATGCACTAGACGCCGCTACGCAATAAAAGCGGCAATTTTAGAGAAATTAAAGGAAAAGCAACTGCAAAGAACAATGAAGTGATGTACTGTGTCCAATGCTGTGATAGAAGGTAGAAAAGAGACATTGTGGATGAAAGGCGGGAAACATGGAAGTAGTATGTGGGAGGCATGAATGATTGATGCGTCAACTTGTGCATACGGATGGACATCAGCGATTACCGGTGAAACGTATTGTGTGCGGAGTACGCAGTGTTAGGGAATGGTGCAAAGGCAGTCGGAGCGTCAGACGGCGAGTTCCCGGCAGCGAAGGCGCCTCAAGGTCAAAGGACGGCTGCAAGCGTCGCGTCCCATCGACACCGGATGGCGACAGCGTGGGACCGGCGCTGTGGTACTCGAATGATTGGTATTGTAAGATAAGTTACGAATAGGTTCTTTTATTCAGATTAACGGGAATAGAATCCGTGGAATGTAGATGACGGGTGGGTGGAGTAACCGTCGAAGTATAGAATGCGAGTGGGACAGGAATGTAATTAGCAGGCGCTCAGAGTAGAGGGCGGAATGGTAGATATTTCAACAGTATTTTCATGTATCCTGTATTAAGGCACGCATTGTCATTGTGCTAATTCATGTATGATCTGTTGGTGAGTAGTAAGACAGGGAGCTCCCATTTGATTGCAGAGGTAAAAATGAAGGTAAATAATGATGATTAGAAACAGAATTGTTATGAAAGATTGATGTGTTCATTTGACTGTAATTTCTAATAATTAAGCCTTCAGTAGTCAATGTTGATTTCAAGTCCATTTGTTTATAATTCTCATTATTTTATTTTTGTAATAAACCATTGTTTTCTGTGTTCATAATAAATCCAATGTCAGATACTTATATCAAAGGTATCCCCTGAAATGATATCTCTGGCAGAAAACAAATAATAATTATGATATGTGCGACCACAATTACTGAAAAGGTAAGTACGGTCACAACCTCAATGTTAGGCCACTTCCGTGCACCAATCGAGACATACAAGGTGTCATTCGATGCGTCTCGGTCTCCTGAAGGGAAACTGTTTTAAGATTCGGTCAAAATATTCAAAGAAATTTCCAAAAAAGTACTTTTGCGTGTTTTAGCGCTGCGATCTTAGCGTATAAATGGAGAATTAAACAATGGCAGTTCGTTACATTGTTGCAGTGTTGCACAACAACCAGAAATTTTCGGTCAATGTCCCTTTTCACATTAACATTAAAAAGAAACCACTTCGCGCGAGTAGTCTATCTTCGAATGAACGTCTCATCTGCAAGCGCTAACAGACGAAGAGAGGCCCAGCGAGCGACTGAGAGCTGGACATCATCAAGGGAGTTGGTTTCAGCCGCAACAACCTGGTCCTGGCGTGCGATACGATCCGAACTTCCCCTTTGTATTATCACATACCGTTCCATAATCTCCCTAATGTGTTTGCAAATGATTCCAACAACGACACGTGGGGCAGCACCTCTCAAGCCCGTAATGGATTTCAGCACTGAGGTATAAGGAATTAAGAAGATAGATGACACAATTGCCTATGCCGGTTTGCCTCGTGGTGCTCGTGGACGAGTTCTGTTTGAGCTGTTTGAGTGTGTGAATTGCTGTGATTACAAGTAGTCAAACGTCATTTATTAGGAAATTAATAGGTTTATGGAACTTACATATGTGAGTTTTTGACAATGAATTCTGTACAGTGTTTACAAGATAAAAGTTTTTTTCAGTTTTTTAATGAAGAAAAGTTGAGAGTAAAAGAACTCGGCAGACCAGTGCCAGATTTAAATATAGTGCAAATTGTAAAGACAGGAATAGAAAATTTAGAGGAGTTTTAAGAGAAGTTTAGAATGTTTGTTTTAGAAATGCGTGGCTCTTTGGATGTGGTGTGAAAAGTTCCCTGTTTTGCTTTCTGTGTCTTTTGTTGGAGGAGAAAATTTCTGGACAAAATCAGGAATCACTGATTTGAATCATTTGAGTGTTTATATAAAAATGTACGAATCATCAGCTGTACACTTAAAAAACAGTTTGAAGTTCACATTATTTGGAAATAGCAGTATATCCTCCCAGCTGGATACTGCTTACGGAGAAAGATAGAAGAAAATGAAAACAATCAGCTACAGGCGTGTTCTCAATCCTTTAATAAACTGTGTCCGTCTCTGCGGGGCTTTTGAACTGGCGTTGACGGGATACGATGAGACTGAAAAATCCTCACATCCTGGAATTTTCAAAGACCTTGTGAATTTTATTTCAGTTAGATTATGTTTTGAGGATCCATCTTGTAAAACCAACAGTTTTAAGGGAATCAACGTCCAAAATAATATAGAAATAATTATTGCAAATAATGGTCCATTAGGAAGAAATTTCGAATAAATTAAGAATTTAGATTTTCTGTAAATTATTACAGATGAAAACACAAACGTACCTAATTCATCACAAATGGTTATGATTTTTCGTTACCTTATTAAGAAGTCGCGACGCGATACGTGACTCGTTCGTCTTCATCACTCTTCAGTGCAATTGAGGATTTGTCGACAAACGAGCATTATAAAATAAAAATCACACGTGTTATGAATTTGTGAGATTCGAATTATTTCATGGGTATTTTTTGAAGTAAATTTGTAAATTGTCTTGAAACATTCAATGTGAATAATAATAAGTGAATTAGAAGAAAACCAGAACTGTAAGTGGTAAAATACAAGTGGTTAGTTCGCAACGCTGACACACATCTAAACTGAACAAAGAGACTCTGAACCGAAGAAAAAGAACTAGTGGTGCTACAGAATGGCACAGACTTTCCCGTATTAGTTTTCTATTTCCTTGGGTCTTCGCTAGCTATTCGGAATTGCCACATACTCTTTCTTGCCAGCTACCATCTATCACCGCCAAAAGTACATTTTTTTGTCATTTTCTTAATTTTTCGGTTTCCTATTGGTAGAACGGAAACATTAATTTTAGAATATTAAAGAACACAAAAACCTAGTCCTAAATGGCAATTTTCTTTTAAAAATTATGTGCCGTTTAAGAGAAAATGGCGTTTTAGCGCTACTAAAAATGCGAAATTTGAAGCTCATTTTCACAGAAAATTTTTGAGTTTTCAAAATACTTTATTTGAAGTTATTTGAAGCACTTACACTCACAAATATAATAATCTTTACAAATTGCTGGTAATGTGCATATTAAAGATGTGAGAGATCTTTCAAAAAATTACATTTATGTAATTTTTGAAAAAACAAAAAAAACTCAAAATAAACTTTACGCTATACTAAAGAGTGTAATTAGCACTATCCGTTACAAAAGTTTCAAGAAAAAATTTGCAGCCATATATGAGAAAATGGCGTTTGAGCGTTTCTGAAAATGCCGAAATTTGAGCTACTTTTCACAGAAAACGGTTGTGTTTTCGAGAAACTTTACTTGACATTATTTAAAGCACATGTACTCGTAAATATAATAATGTGAAAAAATCGCCGATAATGTAAATATTAACGACGTGAGAGACAAGTAAAAAAATTACATTTTTGTAATTTTTGAAAAAACCAACCGATAGAGCAATATGGCTTTTATGTCATCTGATAGAGTACATTTACCACTATCCCTACCAAAAGTTTAAAGAAAAAATTTGGAGCCGTTTTTGAGAAAATCTTGTTTTTGTAATTTTTTAAAATTGCACATATTGCACGCAATATTGCACGAAAACTACTAAAATTTTGAAAAACATTTACATGACCTTTATGAAAGAACTCAATATGCAGAACAAATTTTATTTGAAGAAAAAATCTCTATCTTCAATTTTGTAGTTGGAGAAAGACGCCGAAAAAATTCAAACTTTCACAATTTTCGAAAATTCAGAGTTATACGTGAAAATCGGACCTATGCCATGTTAATAAGTGTATTTTACTCTATTCATACAAGAAATTTAAAGAAAAAATTTGGAGCCGTTTTT
>JAHLJT010007954.1:0-37573 GCA_031308135.1 Acheta domesticus
TTGCTTGTGGTTTCAAGTATGAAGATCTGAAGTTACCAGTGGAACTTACTCTTTGGGGTGATCCAAATGAAGTGTGCTGCAGGTATGTGCAAGTTTTTATATGTAATATTTAGCATCCACAGAAAGGCTTATAAATAAAATAATAACATACTGACATGGAGTACTGTTTTTTTAATAATAACAAATTTAGTATGTGTCAGTGAAGATTCTTGAATATAGTTGTAGGTAGATTGATTGCCAGTGAATAAACATGCTACAGAGATGGTATTTGAATTTACAGTACTAACAATATCGATCCTTTGTGACTTAAAGCAGACATTGAAAGTTGTTTACCTTGTGCCCAGTTCGTATTTTTACTCTGCTCTTCAAATTGTATTCAATATTCTTCAATTAAATGTTTGCTTCTGTAATTTTCCTAATTTTTTGTGTGAGAAATGGTATGATGTGTTAGATTAAAAATGTTGTGCATAAACTATTCAATTTCTCTGAGTATTTATTGTACCTAAAAAAAATAATTGGAGATTCATGAATAATACATTAAATATTTGTGGGGGGTATATTGAGGATTATTACAATAAATGCAATATAATTATGTGAAAATGTTAAAATGGAGTTGAATTTTCAGATTTTAGAAAAGAAGTTGGCATGGTAGACAGTAATTAGTAATGCCTACTTCAAAAGTTATCTTCTTTTAAAGTTTGCCTCCTAAATGTAAATGTGAATTAGTGTGTGTTTAGAAATTTCAATATCGTTAGGCAGTGAAATGTTCAGTAATAGAAACCAGTTAACTCCTCCTCATAACCATGTCATCACTATTTTTAAACATCACACTCAAAATGTCATAACACTACTCGACCCAAGTGAGGAGCAAACATTCCAAAGGTGACCTGTCCATTTCCCAAAATTTAGTACTGTTGTTTTTACCTAGAATTTTATTTCCAGAAAAAAAGTTTTACAATGCATTAAGTTGTGCTCTATTTGTTGAGTTAAAGACTGATGTTGAAAAGTGTAAAATTTGAGTTGTATTCTTCATTTTTATTGGGAAAGAGTGAAGTGGACATGCCACGTTTTGAATGTTTGCTGCTGAAGAATGTTGATTTCATGACTTCACCTCATCCAGCAGCTGAGCTTATTTACACCATTGGTAATTCAGTTCAATAAGTTTTTATCAACAAAAAAAATCATATTTCATGTTACAATATTAAGCTTTGTTGAGCTTAATTATGAAATTCTACATATTCAAGAAAATTTGTTGGTATTTAGATGTTGATTGACTCCATAACCATTCCAAAGAATTATGTGTTTTATAAATTGTCACCACCATGTGTTAAATTTCATTAAGAAAGAAAAACATTTTCACCTACTGAACAAGAAATTGGGTGATTTTTCCTGCATGTTTAGGATTTAGTAATGGTCCCTCCAGTAATATTTTTTTCTGTAAAATTCATGAAACATAAATGCATGAGAAGTGACTGTAGAAAATGTTTTTGATTTGTTTTGCATGTTGCGTAGAAGGAAACAAACAATTCCAAACACATGCATACAGCTGAAGTTCAAAATCACATCTGTAATAGGTGAAAAGGGACACTTTCAATGTTGTACTAATTTGAATTTTTCAGATTTGGTGAACATAGAGGATCATATTGCACTCTGGCATCGTTCAATGGGAAAGAGAACAAAAACAATATTGAACTGGAGAAAATTGAAGTTGTCAGTGAAAATCATAAGGATACAAAATCTGAGGTAATTTTAACCCATAAGTTAATGATATGTTTGAATGCCGACAGATGTTTAATAACTATTAGAATTGCTATATTTCCTTTCACTGTGTAATTTTTTGTAAAATTTTTGTTTCAATTCTAAGATTGCACGATCTTGGAACTTAAGTTAGAGATCAGCTTCTGTTTCCCTTAGTAATACCAATCAAGTGTTAACCTGCTGATGCAGCAAGTCGCAGATCACAATCATTACAGTAATGGGGGTCTTTTAGATCCAGTAATTTGTTTTGCATGATAATGTTATGTAACTAAAATCAGTACAAATTTGGGATATTTATTTGTGTTTATATATAGATTAAAGAAATGAATAATTTTTTAAAATCAGTTACTAAGAATTTTTAGATACATTATTTTCAGATTTAAATACCATAAGTGAATGCATTTTGTGAACATTTAAATGACATATTTCCTGTGATCATTGTGATTTTACAATTTACTGGTTTTGTTGCATTTCTGCTAGAAAAGGGAACCTGCTATGAAATCTTATAAGTTGAACATCTACAGTAGGAGGGCCACTTTCTGGAAAATGGGAAAAATCATAGAATTTGTAGATGAATCAGAGAAGTGAGGGAAATTTTTGAGGTTATATAAATAGATTTTATTTCTTAAAAAAAAATTATCCCAACAAAAAATAGTGACTCGGATTTTATTCACTGTTTGCCACTGAAGTTTTTGTACAGAAATGTTTGGATCAAGGTCGAGAAGTATTTTTATGTTTTAATTGATTTTAAAAAGGCGTTTGATAATATGAAACACGATAGGCTTATAAATATTTTGGAGAGTATTAATATAGATTTAAAAGATATACATATCATAAGAAACTTATATTGGGAACAAACTGCTCAAGTGCGAGTTGATCAGCACCTTACTGCGGAAGTGGATGTGACAAAAGGAGTTAGACAGGTGTATTCTGTCTCCATTGCTATTTAACCTATATTCTGAACATGTTTTTAAAGATGCCTTACAGGATTGTAATCTGGGAGTAAAAGTGAATGGTATTCCTATTTCTAATCTATGTTACGTAGATGATACACTAATCTTGGCAGAATCTGCTGCGGATCTGCAAGAAATAATAAACAGAATAATCCGAGCTTGCAAGATTATGAATTAGAAATAAATGTACATAAAACAAAGTACATGCTAATTAGTAAGAAAGGTGAGAGACCATTTCAACTGTCCATCAACGATCGACCGATTGAGCAAGTTTCTCAATATAAATATTTGGGACAAATTTTAAATGAGTCGTGGACATCAGATTTGGAAATAAAAACGAGAATTGAAATAGCAAGATCCACATTCAACAAAATGAGGAATTGTCTACGTAGCAGAGACTTGAGTTTTATCCTCAGATGGAGAGTGGCAAAATGTTACGTGGCAACTGTTCTCTTATATGGTGCTGAAACATGGACTCTGAAAACAGCATCAATTAATAGACTAGAGGCATTCGAGTTGTGGGATGATCAGGAGAATGTTGAGAATCCCGTGGACTGACAAAGTTCATAATGATTAATGGTATGTGCCGAGAGATATTAAAAATGGTATATGCCAAGAGATTTTAATATAATAATGATTAAAATTAGAAAAACACAGTATCTTGGTCATTTACTTAGAAACCCCAAATATGAACTATTACAACTAATAATGATGGGGAAAGTTCAGGGTAGAAGGGGATGTCAGCAGGAAGAAGATGTCTTGGTTGGCAAACATCCAAAAATGGACAGGTATCTCGAGTGCTTCTGAGTTGTTCCATGTGGCACAAGACAGAGAAAAGTTCGGGAAAGTGATCGCCAACCTCCTGTAATGGAGACAGCACTTCAAGAAGAAGAAGAAGAAGAAGGTTTTATTTGCTGAGAATTTTTTTAAAAGTTGTACTTATGGTGAATCTGAGATATGACAAATCAGTATTAGGCTTGCTTTAATATTTTAAAAACAAAAACAGTGTGAAATGCATTCTATCAGTTTTCAATAATGAGACCCACATGTAGCTGAAGAGTGTATACTAGTGTGGTTGTAGCCTTTGTTTTTGTGTTTACCTTGCATCAAATAAAGTCTTTTGTCTTTGAATTTTGAAATGTTTAGGACTGCCTGAAAAATGAGTCATTTCTCACATTCACAAGCTGAGCATTCTGCGCAGGATAATCCTTTCAATCAAGAAGAACCAAGAATGCTCATATATAGCGAAATTATTCCATTGCATTTTTTCTTGACACATCCACACTATCAGTTTCAGCATTTATACAATATTCTACATCTTCATTTGGTTTGAAACCAAGGAAAAGATCCTTGAGTCAGAATATCGAGTTATTTATTGTGAAGTGAGGAAAACATTTTAAAATACTCTGCACTTCAGAAGGAATCTTAATGAAAACTTTTCTTTTCCACCATCATTGTGGCTGTAGAAGAGTCTTAAAGAGTTCCTATTGTAATGTATCTATATCATTTCATTAATTTGTATCTCAATCCTTGTTTTAAAAAATTATTCATTTCATCAAGATTACTGATCTCAAGAGAGCATGAGCATGAGATCTCAGGAGCATGCTCATAAATTTTTTTTAATGTAATCTTTCATAAACTCAAAATGAGATAAACTTCTAAAATATAGATGAAGATAAAGGCATGTCATGTACATACTTCTGAGATATTGAAACTACTTCTAAAAATGAAATTGTTGGCATCAGTGCATCTAATCTAACTCCAAGAATTCACTTGACTGCTTAGCAGCATGTAGCATCAATTTTCTGAGGCAAATAAATAAAGATGTCAAACAGTGAATAACTTACTGACCCCAGGGATAAACATGTTATCCCTTCATTCACAATAGCATTCACAATTTCATTCGCATGGTTGTGTGTGTTTGTCCTTTCATCCCCTATCATCACCATCTCGTGTCATCCTCATACCATCACATTGAGTCCAGTAGTGGTCACTTAAAAAAACCCCACTGAAATAACAACTACAAAATTTTTCATCACTTCTTGGAGTAGCTCATGGCTTAATTAGCAAATAGTCTCATTATACAAAGTTGTTTTGCTGTTTACCTTTGAAGAGGTACTACAAAATCCTGAACGTGCAGTATAAAGCAGGTGCATACCTTCAGCAATTGATGAGTAGCAAGCACCTGCTTGCTGACTCTAACAAAGTGGTTACAGTGTTTGTTGAGCACCAAATATTTAGTGCTTGCCTGTTATAACTTGTCAGACTTGTGGATTCGTCAAAAGAAATGAACAATCACTAAGCACCTTGGCTAAATGGGATTGGATGAGCAGTCACTCTATACTATATTTTTATTCTACTATACTTAAATAATAGTATGTCTCTGTGTGTGTGTGTGTGTGTGTGTGTGTGTGTGTGTGTGTGTGTGCACGCACATGCATGCTTGTGTGCGTGTGTGTGCACATGTGTTTCTGTTTATGTGTCTTGTCTCCATCTGTCTGTGTGTGTGCGTGTGCGGCATGCGAATGTGTGAGCACGCACTCACAGTGCTTGATTTATAAAATTTGTGGTTCCAAAAATATGATTAATTTGATAGAAATAGTTAAATGTTTATATTATAAATTTATAAGAATTCCTGAGGTACTGGAACACTGTTCCATCATGTTGTACCAGAAATCAAGCCCTATTGGGTAACCTTGTGAGTAGCAAGTACAAGACAAAATTGTATTATAGACCCCTCGAAGGAATACCCTGGTGTCTCCCCCCCCCTTTTTTTTTCCTTTTTTCTCTCTCTCTCTTTTAACACCTCCTTTTTCTTTTTCCCCCACATGCTGTTGAATTTACCTTGTTCAGATACTTGTTAAACAAAATACTTCTTAGCTCAGATGTTGATTTCTGGGAGACCTCCTGAACATCATTTTCAAATACAGGAAGAGGATCTATGGGTGTCATAAGAGACTAACTTGGGATTTGTCAGAACAGTGCTCATTCACAGCAAATAATGTTTCAAAATAACCTTTTTTGAGTTTTACTCAGACGATTTTTTATTATTATTATTATTATTATTATAATTATAATTATTATGATCGGTGTGTCACAGTCAAATACATTGTATTCAATGCACAGCACATAGTCCTTTCCTTCTTTACAAGCCAGGGGTCCTTAATATTATTGTGGAAATTCAATATTGTCTTTGCATCATCAATTAGTGTTCAGTACATTAGCTGACATAAAATAGTAGCTTCCAGTTCTACTGAGGGGCTATCAGAAATATTGAAGAAACTATCTTTTCATCTGAGGAGGACTGCAGATAATTGTGCAATTTCAGGCAAATCTTCCTTGAGCCATGCGAGATTCCAGGTTTTCTTGCTTGTCTTGGTTGCTGTTTTCTGGTTAGTTGGTCTGTTATGTTGGACTAGTTCTTGGTTCCAAACTTTTTCCATTCGTCTTTTCTTCTATTCCTCCTTCTCCTCCACCTCCTCCTCCTCTTCCACTCCACTTCCTCTTCCACCTTAACCTCCTCCTCCCCCTCCTCCACCTCTTCCATCTCCTTCTCTCCTCCTCCATCTCCTCCTTCCCCTCCTCCTGCTCCCCACTCCTCCTGCCCCTCTCCTCTTTCCCCTCCTCCTGCCCCTCTCTCCTTTTCCCCCTCCTTCTCCTCTCCCTCCCTCTCCCCCTCGCCTCCCCTGTTTCTTCAATGTTGCAATATTATTGGGCAATAAAACAGAGTAATTTAATGTGATATATTAGACCTTTGAGGTCATTTCTCATGACCTCACTGTACTGTTGATTTATCTGCTTCCAAGGGTTGAAAACATTGAAAATGGATCTTCTGAATGTTTGAACTTAGGCCTCAAATCATTAATGTACATTTGTGTAAGTAAATACCAGAAAGAAATCTGTTTACTCTACATAATACCCTTTATCTGGAACTAGAGAAAAATAATATTGATATTAGAATGGATTTTTTCCATACAAACAGGGTGAATAATTTCATGTGGTAAAGCATGTTTCTTACAATATTAGCAATAAATTCTTCCTTTACCCATTTTGTTTTCAGAAACATAGATTCACATTTTTTTTGTTTCTTTCTTTCATCGTAGCCTGTATGTCACGAGAACATAAGAGTACATTTCCAAGGTTCGGTGTATTGTAGACCTGGAGGTCGTTAACATCATTGCAAACAGCGAGTACACTGCAATTTTATCTGCCTGCTGTCAGACTGATTCTGATGGTGTATTGTCGGGTAGTGACAGTGGTAGTTTCGTGATAGTCATGTGAGCAACTGAGTGTAAGCTAGGAGACCTAATCATTTTCCAGTTGATGCAACTAACGCTATCCAACAGATTTTGTATTATATTTATTATTAGGTTTTTAAAAGTTATTTAAGTGTAGAAACATGGGGAAGATAAATGTGAAAATGTTAAGGATTTATCAAGTAATTCAAAATATTTCTCAAATTTTTTATTAATCAGACTTGTTTTGGCTGACTTTTTTCCCTCTCTAGACACTCCTTTTATACTGAAATGCTACACTGACTCTTTTTCCTTCTCATTTTTCTAGGTCATTCCTTTAAGCTCGAGCAGTTTTGGTGCAAATAAGAACCGCAGATCTCCAGGCCGTGGCAGCCCAAAACACAATAACCATTAAAGCAACGTCTGGACCTCGCACCAAGGGTTGGAACAATCAGGGTCAGCTGGGGAATGCCTTCCCACACTCTCTGCCCACTTGGTATACATTGATCCCCCGATGGCTTCCTCCCTCTCCACCACCTTGTCACCATCACAACTCTCTGGTGCGGTCTTCAACTGTCAAATGGAACAACCACAGCAATCAGGGCAGCCCAAACTCCACCTATCAGCATTGGCAACAGCACAAAGGGACGCTCAAAGTGTGAAACTGGACCTGATGTTTCTTTATTGCAACCTAAATGCAAATTCTACTGTTTTTTACTCAATACATTGAGCTTTGAAGTTGGTTAAAACCATTTAATTGCAAAAAATACTGTGGTTTATGTATAGAAATGTAATTGTCTGTAGAAAATTTGTTTTCCAAAATTTGTCATATAGTTTATGTTAAAGATTTTTCCTATTTTCTTGTGCATGTATGAGATTGAATATATAGTATTATCTGAAATTTGAGGAAAGTGGGCTCAATGCGTTGTGTATAAATGTTTGCGTGGAACAAAAGCACAATTTGTGGATTCACCATTCTTAGTGGCTGCACCTGCCCTATTCTTAGCTTTAAACTCCTGCTGCATAACGATATTGCTGGGTTTGACTACCAAGAACATGAATGTTAATCATATAAATGTTACTACTTTGGTTTGCTGAGTGCTTTCAGAATAAACTGCTTTGTGCAGTGATTCTTTTTTTCTGTGATAGATGCTTGTTTTCTTTCCCATGCTGTTTTTAAATATGTATAACAATTATCTTGTGTAAAGCACTACATCATTGTTTAGTATGTCTAAGTTCTTGTACTTGTGTTATTAAGAATGGCAAGAATTCTTGTGATGCTACAGATTTATCACTTCCGTTGACAAGCCTTGCATTGTACATCTTTTTTATTTTTATTATAGTTATAATAGTATGTGAATTGTTACTTTCGTTTATTAAACTAAATTCATGTTGTGAACAGGTTATGTACAGAATGCCACTTACATTCCTCCCATTCCATGTTTTCATTTAGACAGTTCACACTTTGTATATTAAATATGTATTCCTAGACAAAAAAGTGATTAAATTGCTCTTAATTAGAACAAAGAATCATTAAATTGGATTTGTAGTAAATTTTATTGTTTTTTTAAGATATATATATACTTGTAATCTCTATAGACTGTTGTGAAAAGTGTAAAATCTTAAGCACATCAATACAAAAGTATATTATTGAGAGATGTTCATGATTGCATTGTATATATGAGCTAAATGTTTATTACTATTTTCATGTGCATTATGAAGTCACATTCTTCAATGAATTTATTGAAGTGTGCAGTTATTCAGAAGTATGGCAGTAATTCGTTACGTAATTCAGTTGTGGAAGTAATTTTGTATTGAACTTTTTTTATTGTGTGTAAAGGTGGCATATTTGAAATCTGGGGTCAGTTTTGCTCTAAGATTCTCTAGTGTATTCTCCTGAATATATTAGGGGGAATCTTTTCCTCTGGGATGCAGCCACTATTAATTAGCCTTTCAGTTTTCTAGAAATAATTAATTTTTTCCTTTGAAGTTCATTGCTTTGTTGTTTCACTACTTTTGCTAGCTTATTTGCCATTTATTTCATGTGTTCATGACAATTTTTTGTAATCCTTTTAGTTTCATTAATTTTGAGAATTGGAAATGTATTTTACAGAAATGTAAATTACATTTTCCATGGTGTAATTTTTACTATTTAAATTTTCAATTTATATTTAGCTGCTAGTTATTTGGAAAATAGAAGCTTCGTCTTTGATATACATCATGAAGTTCAAACATTGAAAAAGGTATGCATTTACAGTACATGTTCTGTGGGTAATGAGGCAGTATTGTGGCCTGCTTTTGTTATTCAATACGTGTTAGTGGGGCTATTGAGTAAATGAGGTTTTTGAAGTACACAAGAGAGGTCAACTTAGCAGTGATAAGTTCTATAGCCTACATATCTTCCATTTCTATGATTTTCTGCAAAATGCGAACATGTGGAATAAGATATTGGATATAGTCTCCTATACTGGTTTAATGTATGTATGCTGAATAGGGACATCAGTAATATTTTCCCCATATGTGTTAAGATCTTGGCCTTGTTTGCATGAAGTAATGTTTGAATGTAAATCGATTTGGATAATTTTTATGAGTTATCTGCACTGAAAGTGTTGACAATTGTCTGCTTGAAAAGCTGCACAAGTAATTTGAGTTAAGGTAATCTTTGTTTTATTCTTAACTGTTATTAGCCTCTTGCTGTGATTGGGGAAATGTTGTGCAATTTCTGTGAATTTGATTTTCTTGAATGGTTTTGTGTGTGTATGTGAGGTGATAAGACGGTGCTTTCTTTTTATCTGTAAACAATAATCCTATGATTTTTGTAGAGTAACCTTTTATTACCACTTCTTAGTGTTTGAACTTCTCTTTTGTGTATATGTATTTCTTCACTGTTTTGACAAGAATTTTTATTTAAGAGGGAGGGTTTTTTAGGTACACCACGAAATGAGGGGAGGTGTACATTTGAGTTGAAATGGACTTGAATATTGTGTTTTAGATGATTTTTATCCAAAGTTGATGTTGTGCAGTTTTCCTTCCCCAAATGTACTATTTCTCTTGTAATGGCATTACTTGTGAAAGGTTATATTGTCCTGTCAAAATTTTAGTGTGCTTACTAGTGTACATACATGTTTTCATAATTTTAAAGTGTTTTCACCTGAAATAGTCTGGAGTGGTGTATGTTTTACAAGTATTACATTAGAATGAGTAATGTTTCTCTGATATCCTTTTCTTTAATAACTGGGCACTCTTTGTTTTATGAAATCTGCAAAGTTCATACACCAGTAATGTCATTTTGCTGTCATATATCATGTTAGAATATCTTATTTCCTGATTTTTAGAAATGTTTTAGTCACATTTATATGAAGTGAGATATAGCTTATAATTTGTATGTCAAAGAAATATGCGGTATATACAAACTTGTATAGCAATGTTGGTGTAATATAGATATTAGTTTTGCATCAGAAAAAGTGACTTTTATTTCATTGACATGCTTTTACAGTACCCTTCACCTCATTGTGCTGATTTTTCATGATGTGACTAGCTTTAAAATAAAGTATGGCGAAACTATATTATTTTGATGTACTGAATTTACCTGAATGGAAGACAAAACACTCTATTCGAAAATATGGGATCGTCATACATTCGAAAATTAAGCCAACTCGGTAGGGATCAAATTCTTAGACTGCCGTTTCCATGATACTATTGCTTATAAACTGCAACCAATGATTATTTAAAATACCTTATGTTCGTTGACTTTTTCTTGATATTGACGCAAACCCAAATTGCCAAGCATGTCTGTAAATTTCAAATGACTGGCATAATTTAATAAGACGTAAAAATAAAATAACGGCCTAGATTTTGTTGAGCCTGGGGATTTCGATTACGATTTCGCAGTTAATTCACGCACCTGCGCGCTAAATTATGCGCATTTCAAGTCAATGTGTTGTTAAAATTCAGACACGAACAATACGGCTACAAGAAAAGTTGGTGTCAAACGAGGGAATATTCTTCGGCAGGATGAAAGAAAGAACCCGCAAAACTTCCCGGTATGTCTAAAAGTCAGAAAGGGTCGCACGAGTCGCTAGGGACTAATACTCTCTGGTGTACACTTCAATGCCCGTTAACCGTAAATAGTCGTTCACTTTCATATGCGATCACACTACCAACATAAATTTTCCTATTTAATTCACATGATAGGAAGGACAAAGAATAACAATTGTTGCCCCAAACAAACCTTTATTACTGTAGAAAAACATATATACAAAAGGAAACAAAAATCATGTTTAGCGTGAACGTAACAAAATAAAGAAAATAAATCAAAAATATTAGGACCAATTTTATATCCGGTCACTCTTCTTATGTTAACAATGATTATATGGTGTTGTTATGTTAGTGCCCTCGCGGTTTAGCTCGCTGGTCAGCGTGCTCGCTTGCAATGACATGACCGCGGGCTCCATTCCCCGTCGCATATAAGCAAACTGCATATGTATTCGGCACCGGGCTTCCCTGATTGGCTAGCGGGCGAGGAGCGCGAAACCGCGCGAAATTCGTATCTCTTTCTACAGAGCTGAGCCACAGCGAGCGGATGTGCACATGGACACGGCTACAGTGTTCGTAGGCAAAGCGGTCGACTCTGCGTTTTCGGGCGTATTTCTCTGACAGCTGTTATAATAGTCTTTATCATTATGGGAACTATCTTAACAATCCAACGTGTTTTGTCAGTAAGTATCTAAACTTATAGTGTGGTTTTATATAAATGCGAACTACGAAACTAAATCATATTTCTTTCCAAGCGAATTACGGCTATGAAATTTTGATGGATAATGAAGAAGAAACTGTCACAAGAACTGCAATATGTTCGAGTGAAGACTTTTGGGTAGAGAAGTGTGCGAAGATCACCCAAACGAAATGGAATGTTAGATCATCAAAACCTTCAGAAAAATGATTTGTTTGTTCGAAAGTTGATAGAAATACTTCTTATATTCTAATTTGATTACAGCGATAGTAAAATTTGTTCTTCCACTTTCAGAAAAGTGTATGCTATCATAGTACATACAGAAAAATACCGTAGTAGGGGTGAAAACTAAGAAACTTTCTAAAACCTCTGTCTGTCCTGCTGTATTGTCTGAAAAAATAAAATGTAACACTGCAGACACAAGAAGAAAAGATGCCTTTATTAAGATATGTAGGGTTTTCAATTTGTATATTTATATTGATTTTAAATTTATTTACAGACGTCTTGATACAGCTTCAAAACAAAACTTTGCCACACATAGTGCTAGTGAACACGTGAACATTAATTTCGAGTTATAATAGTTGTTCTAAAACTGATGTCCGCTATTCTCCAAGGAACTATGAGAGGAATAATTCATTAAAAATTCGGGCTATTTGTGACTGTCATTATTTGCATCGTCCCCTAGAGGAATTCAATTTAGTTTTTCTGAAACTTGGTTTGGTAGTTTATGGTAGGGTTTTTATTTCATGTGTGAGGGCCTGTTTTCTGGATGGAATATATCACGTTATTTCTCGTCTTTCTCGGTCGTGCCGCTAGATGCTGCACGATCGCCACCATATCGAGCAGTACTTCTGATCATGCGACATCAGGCGGCACGACCGAGAAAGAGCCTTTAGATATTCCATCGTGAAGACAGGCCCTTTCTCTCCAAAAATAAAATCTCAAGTATAGGCACACAGTATTCTCGGAATCAAAGCACGGGTGCGAACAGGTTTAGGAGCACTGTATTCGTAGAAACGTCTCCCACGTGACGCGCAATCAGGCGTTTCAGATCGCAAACATCCGGCGTATCAACTAACTCTTGGAGCTAAACAAAGAATGAAACAGTGAGTTCGACTGCTCATTTATATATTCCCGAACACCATTCCTGCTATTTTTTCAGTCCTGTGCAAGAAAATTGAGTGTACAAAAATTTATCTTTTTTGTTTAGCAAACTAAACATCATAAGAAGTATAAAATAGACATAGTACACAAATAAAAATATCAATAAACAAATGTTCCTTTCAAAAATCCTACTTAGCAATTGTGGAATAAAAACAAATACTTAAGTTAGAAAACATAAGTAAATACCCAACATTTAGTACAAATTAATAAAAATGAAAAAATTGTTAAATGTTAAATTTGTAGATCTAATTAAACAATTAATAATTAAATATTAACATTTTAATAACACACCTTCTGTAGCTTCTTTTAAGGTATAATAAAAAACTTGAGAATGCTGTTAAATTACTGTAATTTACAAACTGTAATTACACTAATTTTAATATTAAAAATTAAACACAAACCTAATAACCAATTAAAATAATTTTTATTTTCAGATAGGATTGTGTGGAGTTATAACAATAAAGAAAATTCATAACCACAATGTAAGAACTGCTGAAATAGAGGTTCCTACCAGCTGATAAGGCCACAAGGAGAGCATTCCATCAATATTTTAAAATGGGAATGTGTATTGCAGAATCATACAAATATCACCAGACCCTTCTTGAATATATTGAAGATATTTGTGAAGACGACTATGCCTGTGGTTGTACAAATTCAACAGAAAGAACTGTGTGCTACTGACATCATCATACCTAGGGCCTAGGTCAGGCCAAAGTGAAGTCTCATAGTTAGTTATTGTGTATCATATTTACATTACTCCCTTTCTGCTATTTTTTCTTTTTGGTTGTGTTCACTATGTAATGTAATTAATTCATTTCAATAGTATGAAAAACATGAATCGATTATAGTTGCCTGTTTTTATGCACAAGTGCAGATTTTAAAGATTTCAAGCACTAAAACCATTACAAAAATGTCCTTAATAAATGTGTTCAAATTCATGTAGATGCTACCGAAAAAATTTAAAGAGTTGTTGGCAAAAACCATTGAGAAATTTGAATACCTTCAACCCTTTCTATTACAACTTATTTATCCTCCTGAAATAAATCAAATTACCTTGAAAAAGATTACAATATACTATAATAATGTAAATATGTTTACAAAATGCGAAGTGCAGTCGATATTTTAATAAAATTTTCAATTTCCAACCTAAGTTAATTTTAATTTAATTCTGCTCAAACTTTTTTTTGCCACATTTACCCTCCCCTCTAACTAAACATTTTTTTAAATGACGGATTACAAATGTTGAGACATGAACAGAATAAAATCCTTGATTCGCCTGAGTCAATGAATACTTATAATAACGTATGTTTATTATTTAACTAAAATCTATGATGCCCTCCCCAAAACTCTGATCGGCTGGATCCACCCGTGGTATAAATAGTAATAAAATGAAAAGCAGTTGTGCAGTTTAAAAAGTGACAAAACAGCGCTTAAAACGAACCTACAACACTTGTAGTAAGAGAACGTAAACGAATTTCGCGCGGCTTCGCGCTCCTCGCCCTCTAGCCAATCAGGGAAGCCCGGTGCCGAATACATGTGCAGTTTGCTTATATGCTTCCCGGTCGCATATAAGCAAACTGCATATGTATTCGGCACCGGGCTTCCCTGATTGGCTAGCGGGCGCGAAGCGCGAAACCGCGCGAAATTTGTTTACGTTCTCTTACTACAAGTGTTGGAGGGTTGCTTTAAGCGCTGTTTGGTCACTTTGTAAATCCCAAAAGTGCTTTTCATTTTATTACAATTTATACATATGTTGTATTCCGTTTTCTGTTATTTGTATTTTGTTATTCAGTTTTATTTCATTTAATTCCTCTTCACACACATAATTGTTCATTGTCACGTTGATGAATCAAGGATTTTATTCCGTTCATGTCTCAATATTTGTATGCGCCATTAAAATATGTTTAGTTAGAGAAAAGGATAAATGTAGCAAAAACAAAGGAGGCAAAAGGAGTTGATAGAAACCGAAAGTTTTCTCAGTATCACTTCAAATTATGAACAAAATTAAATTAAAATTAACTTAGGTTTCAATTGACAATTTTATTAAAATATCTACAGCATTTAACATTTTGAAAACATTTTTGTATTATTATAATATGTTATAATCGTATTGAAGGTCATTTGATTTATTTCAGGAGGATAAATAGATCTTCTTGTGTCTGCAGTGTTATGTTTTATTTTCACAGACAAGTAACTGAGCAGCCAGCATCTTTAGAAAGTCTTATATTTTTCGCCGCTACTACGGTACTTTTCTGTATTTAATATGATGGCATTAGTGAAAGGACAATGTTTACTGTCTCTATTATAAAATAAAAACATAAGATGTATTTCTGTCAATTTACGAACAAACATCTCGTTTTGATGAAGATTTTGATGATTTGACATTCCATTTCGTTTGGGTGATCTTCACGTATTTCTCTGCCCAATTGCTAATGTCTTCAATTGAACTTATTGCACTTCTTATGACAGTTTCTTCTTCAGTGTCCTTTAAAACTTGATAGATGTAATTTGCTTGGAAAGAAATATAATTTAGTTTCCTAGTTCGCATTTATTCATATAAAACCAAAATATTCTTATACATGAAACCAAACAGGCACTTACTGACAAAACACATTGGATTGTTAAGATAGTTCCCATAATTGTAAAGACTAATATAACAGCTGTCAGAGAAAAACGTCCGAAAACGCAGAGTCGATCGTTTTGCCTACGAACATAGTAGCCGAGTCCATGTCAGGCGCGGATCCAAGGAGGGGTCACGGGGGTCATGACTCCCCCCCCCAAATGATGAACTGTCACCATTTTGTGAGAAACTCTAACATATCTAAAAAACTCAGAGAAACTGATAACCTTTCCAGTGTCCCTTCAGAATCGGGACCGACCGAGACATTTTCAGACAATTCTGGAAATTTCTAAAAATTTAGCATTGCTGAAACTAATTAATTTATATAGAAATTGGAATTTAATTTGTATAAAAACATACGTGTGTTCAAGATCACTTTAAAATATTTTTAGTACGAAGAAATATATCTATACTGCGATTTTTCTAACTATGCCTCTCAAGGCCAGTCTTCACAATGGAATATTACACGGTATTTCGCGACGTTCTCAGCCGTGCCGCCAGATATCGCATGATCGCGACAGTATGACGAGTGCTTGCGATCATGCGACTTCTAGTGGCACGAGGAAGTAAGACGCGAAATCCGTTTGATATTCCGTCGTGGCCATACGGGCTTGAGGGGCAGAGTTAGAAAAATCGCACTTTAAACAAGTAACATATCTAAAGTCGGAATCAAATACACTGCGCGTTACTAGTGTTGATAACTTAATGTGAATATTTGTCACTAATTGAGTGAGAGAATTGTGGGAAAAATGGACGCATAGACTCAGCTTAAAAGTCACAACTGTTGTTGAATGGGAAAAGAACTAGCTAAATTTAGTAATAATAATGGTATTATATAAAATTGGCAACAATCTTGCTTTCAAGTGTTTGTTAGAATTCAGTTTCGATGATCCAATTCAATTTAGTATCGGAACCAGAGTTGGGCAGTATCGAAAATACTTGTATTTAAAATACGTATTTTCGATACTTTTGTAATTTGTATTTTGAATCGAAAATACATATTGAAACATGTATTTTGTATTTGTATCGAAAATACTTTCTGACAGTATTTTGTATTTCCAAAATACAAAAATACTTTTTCTTTATCCGTCACAAACATTGATTGGACCAGTAAATAGAGAGTGTCCCGCCACGTGGACGAGTGCGACCGGACCTCCGGTTCCTCCGATTACGTTTTCTCCCTCCGTCGGTTCAACAGGAGATAACCGGAGGAGCGCTGTAATCACTGTGTAAGATGTATTTCTTACACCGTCGCTGTAATCGCGAGCTCAGATTCAATTTCTCGAAGAGCAGGCTCCGCGTGCCAGAACGAGTGCTGCCCATGTGTGTGCCTCCTGGCCCTGTGGTTTCGCGCAGTGATTAAAAACGTGTGCTTGCGGTGTTTTTAAGAGCTGATATTTCGTTATGGTATATTTAGGTAAAACTCTATTTTTTCCTGGGTACCTTGTACTAAATGAAGCTTTTTATATACATTTTAAGTTTCTTTGCACTAAAACCCGTCAATTTTATAGCGTCTAAAAAAGCCTATTTCAATATTAATAACTATTTGTGCCTATTTTACGTTTAAAAACCTAAAATGAAACTATTTTGCCTAATTTATTTTGTCTATGACTTCTTTTGTCTTTTTTCTTCCGTGTCGGCACAACAGACACGGATGATATTCATTTTAAGTTACTTTTAACAACCTAAATTGTATTTGTCCTCTTGCACCTTTTTATCCTCTTCTCTCATTTTGTCGCCTGTAAGAGAGCAAGAAATGAATATACCGGACAAGGATCTAGCGATAAACGTCTCCACGCCACTACTTCCTGACTTCGTGGAGAAGCTGCCTCCGTTTCTAAGATAAAGCGATTGAATTTCCCCGAAACCAAAGTGATCTTGACTGATAAGAAACATTCATTTTCTGTTGAAAACTTGGAGAATGTATTAATAATTTATTGTGATGCAAAATACGGTAGGAATTAACTAACTACTGAACTTGTTAAATAGTATTATCGCAAAATGTTCAATAATGATTCTACGTAATATTGATTTATGTTTTTATCATGTGATTTATGTTACATCACAAATGATAGGGGCCGTCCATAAATTACGTAACGCAAATTTCGAGTATTTTCAATACCCCCTCCCCTTTGTAACGCACTTCGCTATCTCTATGTGACGCAGCGTAACGCTGCCTCAGACCCCCTACCTCCCCCTTTAGCGTTATGTAATTTATGGATGACCCCATACGGATACCTGAAATGGGTTGAAAATTTAATTTGAAACATTTTTGTATAAAGAATGTTATTATACATTTTTAATAAAAAAATTTAAATCTCATGTGATCTTTTATTGAACGTGAATGATTGTTAAAAAGAGAAAAAATAGGATAGAAGATATTGGTTGGTTGTATTTTGTATTTTCAAAAGTATTTTAAAATACTATTTTGTATTTTGTATCTAAAATACTTCTATGAAAGTATTTTGTATTTGGTATCTAAAATACTTTCGGCGAAGTATTTTGTATTTTGTATCGAAAATACATTTTTCAAGTATTTTGCCCAACCCTGATCGGAACTCCTATCGAACTCAATGTTTATTTAACCTAAAGATGCTTATTGTAATCAGAGAAGGCAAACCTAATTTGATCATTGAAGTCTGATGCCGGTTCTGGTTTTGTAACAATGTAAGAAGTCGCTCTCAGCACAAGTTAGGGCTATCAACAGGGGTTAGTGATTAAGATTTTTTGAAAAGAATTAGAGTTAGAGAATTTTAGTTTGGCTGATGAGCGAGGATAGTATCTAATGCCTAAAATACAGTGGCGAAGCCAGAGTCATGCAGTTAAGAATTCTGAAAATCTTTTCTTACATTTGTTTTGTAAATTAACTCCAGTCATCGATTTTTATTCAACAAAAGCGTCTATAATTTGTTCTTTAAAGCTTTCGTTTCTGCACTGTTAATTTCCCATGGAATTTCTCAGGAATGTCGTAACTCTGGAATGTAATCATATTCCTTTCACATAATGCTGTATATAATGGGAACGTTAGACCGAGTAGTATCAATCGAACCGTCTCTTGATATTTTTTTCTAAACCAATTTGTCTAACAAATACTCCGGCAAAAAACAAAACTACAAGCATGTATTTTCCATTATTAATGTATACATTTGTCAGTTCATTTTGAGGCTGCTCACTGTCAAGAAATAGATATTGTTTTATTAGAAAAGAAAACTTTTCTGAACGTAAGGACGGTTTGTAGGTGCAAAACTGCTTTTCGTCAAAAAATTCAATAAAATGAAAATTTTCGAAATCTTGAAACCTGTAGTCCATCCGAGTCATTACTGTATTAATAATTTTAAAAGATACAATTTTGTATATTTCAAATAATTCTCACTCTGAAAATTCGTTAATAGTTATGTCTACTTTGATGCGGATTTCATTAGTCTCTTCATATCTAACACGGTATATTACTACGTATCGCGACTATTTCTATCTCTACGGCGCACTATGGGATGAAAGTGCGCTGTCCTTGGCCAAAAGTCGTAACTCAGTAATCTGAAGAGCAAATCGCCTGAAATTTGGTACACATATAGACATAAAGAAGAAAATACATTTACCATATTACCTGTTTTATAATTTCAAGATGGCGGCTCACGTATACGTACTGTCTTGAGGTGGGAAACGATAGGAATTAAAAATTCGCATAAAAGATTTTTTTATTGTATTATTCATCTGAATTTTCATTTAATAAGATTTCATATTGTTGTGAAATAAATAAACATAATTTATGTTATTAAAACTAAGTAATGTTCACTCTAATCAATAGAACGAATCTATTCCATAGCATTCTCATCCGAAACTTCAACAACATCAGATATTTCCTCAGTTGCTTCATATGAACTTGATTTTGGTGCAGGGCAAATTAGCATTTTTATCACTTCAAGCGGAAGTTCCTTTTTCTTATTATTTTGAATTCTTTTGTGGAGGCTGACAGTCGAAATTATAGGATCCGATGTTTCCAAAGCTCTGCTGAAGATATCCGTTAAATTGTGGATTCTGCTGTCTTTCCTTGCATGAGTCTCTCTGTCCTTTTTGTATAATCTATTCCTGGATTCTGAAGCTTCTTTTCCCAGACATCCAAGTGGCAGAGTACTATGTTGAAGTATGTGTTTTCCATGAACAATAACTTTATGAACACTCACAGGCATAGGGAACCAATCATAGAGTTTTCTATCAGCAGTCTCCGTGCAATATTTGCCAAATAATTCAGGGTCAATGCTGTATTGACATGACATGGCTACCAGGATGATCCTAAATCTCTTTATTAGGCCTTCACTAACACCAGTAATTCCTGAAAAAACTGCAGGCTCTGAGAAGGCTCATCGTGCAGTATTTCCGTCATTAGACGAGCCGCAACCATTTTCTTTCACTTTATCCACATGAAGATGCATTTTTTCCCAGAATAATTTTTGAATTAACTTCTTCCGTCTCAACAATAAACTTTTATTTTCATTACCTCTGACCTGCCATACTTTTAATTCCATTCTGTAACCTATGTGTAGAACACATTCAAAAAACCGAATCCAAAGATGTAGGGGGCTTACCCCAAATTGTAAAGTACCAGGCTTAGGTAAAAATTCCGGTGCGTCAAATTCTGTCGCATTCTTTACTTGAAGAGGTTTTGCGCCACAAATTGGGCAGGTTTGACTGGATCTGTTGCCTGTTATTTATATTTAAAATTTTACCGTCAATTAATGTCAAATATAGCACAAATGAAACTCTTACAGTCCGTCCATTGCTAAGCACAATTTCCACTTCGCTGAATTCACAAATTTCTTTCTCCATGTTTAGTTTTTCTTGGTGTACATGCTTGCTGGTTTCCCTTTTATATTTCAATTTTATTGGCCTACAGAACCTCACGGACTGAGGTGTCTGAGTGTTCCATAGAATGCTATGTGAACTCACCAAGCGCAAGGGTATGAGTGTTGTGGCAAATATCGTCGATTCCAAGGAATCAGAAAGTGAAGTAGAAATTTGCTTATAGAGACTTTGTCCGGAGCTCCCATCAAAGCCGTAACTGCAAATTAGTTGTGCATTCCATATTGTCGTATCAGTTAACATTGTTTGGTGAATAATTACATCTTCTTGAAGAAGAACTATTCTCCTTGCTGTATGATTTAACAGGGACTGTAAAGGAACTCTAGCTACACTATCTGTGACATGTAAACCTGAAGGTCTGCATGTAGCTTTTCACTTTTTCGTATGATGGGAAAATATCTGCATTGTGGGTTTTAGAGAGTAGCCTTGTATTTATATACTGTTGCTTGCTCAAATTGTTATCTAGCAAATAGGATAATGCCTCCTTATCGGATAATGCAACTGGTAGTTTCTTGTTTTCAGAATGGCATAATATTTTTTTTTAATTTTCGATGGTCTAGTCGGAGTTTCAGTGACTTGCTCAAGAACAACAGCTAGATCTCTCTTCCCCGAAGCTCGAGCCGATATGCTTGCGGCTTTCACCATTAAATCTGCCTGATGGTCGTTTTCGAAGGACAATTTTGCAGCCACTCTTCGTTTGGACCTCTTAGATTTCTCATCGTAGGAACGAACAGGTCTCCCTGTTCGAGATTTGTCTTCATGAGATTCAGTCAATTTTCTCTGTGAGCACATGAAATCCCCAGAAAGCCATTCAGAATTTTTTGCTAAGAACGTCTTTAAAGTTCGGTGACATTCTTGCTGTCTTCTATTAAGTTTGTGGCAAAAATCTTTTGTTTTTATCTTCAAACACTTTAAAAGATCTTCAGAGACATTATTACCATAACATGCACTTACAATATAATTCAAAATTGCACATTCCTGCCTCTCTTTTATCTCCGCTGAATGCCACACAATGAATAGGTCTTTTCGATTGATATGACACACACCTAAAAAGATACAAATTTCGTGTAAGGCGGCAGGAAGCGGCAGCTAAAGTTATGTAAAACATTATCTCCTTTTGTTTAATGATAATTTAGAAATAGATTCAGCACAGCAAACAGCAGCATATTAGTTATAAGTCAATGTAAACATGAACATAACCTAAAATATGATACCACTTACAGGGTATATTTAAGACACGAATATTCCGCGATGTGAATAACTGAATACTACTTTTCTTATTAGAAATAATAGAGCTTACCTTCATTGTCAATATCCATATGGCGACTGCGCTTTCAACACCAAAATATTGATACAAGAAACAAAATATTCTGTACTTTCACACGTATCGCGTTCGGGCCTTACAACTTGCTTACAGAAGTGCCAACTTCTAGCACCTTGCACATAAAACCAGGACAACCAACTTGGGTAATAATACCGATTCATGATGCTTTGATTATATTAGAATACTTATATCCATGTTAATTTGTGATATGTTACAACTTATTTTTCGACTTTTGGCCAAGAATTAGGCCATTTCATCCCAATGTGCGGCGTATTATTTGACTCGTGATTCCGCACTGTTGAGGGAAAACTGCATTTCGATATTGTGAACCGTTTAGAAGTTATGAGACTGGCGCATAGTCAGTGGGATATTGCAATACTATATCTTTAGCATCATTAACTGTTGCGTAAAGAAAACACTAACACAAACAACTCTACTTTCCCACGTCAAGTGGTGAAGTGAATTTGCCAAGTCGACACGTGGGTGTGCATTCCTGTACAAGCCCGTGCCTACCGAGAACCTAGACTCCAGCTGAGGTCTCTGTCCTGTGAATACAAGTGAAAGGGAGATAGCGCACGCTCTCTTGTACGCATGCGCGGCTGAGCCAGCCGGTGTCTATCCACTGGCAGATTCCTCGCTCAGCTACCGGCCCCAAAGAGTATATCTCTGCAGCCCCGCTAATTTCCTCGCGCGTAAACGGGGAAAAGGAGTCGAACACATTCAGTTTCTTCAACAATTCAGTAAAAAAAAATACTGAAAAATGGCACAGGACAGATTTTATTGAAAAACTAGCTGAACTACCCGGCGTTGCCCAGGCATTTATTACTGTAAGTTTTTAGCCAGGAAGAGGTATTCCATTTATTCATGTCGTGCAGTGGGGCCTACTTCTCCCCATTGTATATCTGCCCCGCCAAGCTAGCCCTGTCATGTTTTTCCTCCTATTTGGAAATTTCCGGTGTGCCTCGTCCACTTTCTTACGAAAGAAAGTTTACATTTTTCTAATTGGGAGTTTCAGCTCCCAAACATTCCTTACTTTATAAATAAAAACAATAAACAAATCTAAACTGTTAATACAAAACACTCGTAAAATACTTGTACAAATTATAGACTCACATGTATTCTTTTTGTGGAGTTTTATATCCCGCCCTCGGTGGCTTATTGGTTAGCGTGCTCGCTTTCCATGAAACAACCCCGAGCTCGATTCCCGACCGGGTAAATTAGAACTGTGCGCTTTCCTTTCAAATGTCTCAGTATCGATAGTTGTGTGACGATGAGAAAGCCCATTCTAAGGTTGAGAAGAGCGGTGTATTCGGTAAAGGGATGTCCTCGTGCTAACCACTCGAACACCCGTGGCCGAGAGGCTGTGTCACCGCCAGTCAGCTGAGGCCAGTAGCAGGCTGTCGAGCCAAAGGACGGCAGTTTCATGTATTATACCAACACTTTCAATATATTGTCAAATTGTAAAACTAACTCATTTTTATATTTTTTGCTTCTATAGTATTTATAAAGAAAGATTAAAAATTTATCTGCTGCCAACTCGTGACCTTGAAGGGACTTACGGTTTTAAGCAGAGTATACGAAACATCCGAGAGTTCTCGCATGGGTACGCTAGTTGACAGATCCGGACAAATATGGATGTCGTAACGTATTTGATGAATCGTAATAATAAAAGTAAATGAAAATATCTATGCTGAAAGGTAATTGCCGGTTTTTATAATTGTTTTGAAGATGATAGAAATATGTATGTTTAAAGATCTATGTGCTAGTAACATGTAGTATAAAACTTATTTGTTTAGGTAAATCAATTCATCATATCATCGCAACATAACAGCAATACTGATCCACGAACCTGTACATTATGTGTACATAATAAATTGACAATGTACTGAACCACCTAACAAAACACTATTAGCTTCGTTATTTGATTTGAAGTGCGAGATACTATGGATTTTGAAATGTGAATTATAGAAACCAAGGAGTCTCAGAATTTTGTTATTAGATTAGACATAAATATTTTAGATAAATTAATTTTTGCCAGTTTATAGAAAATATAGATGAATTAATTCACTGGGAGCAACTGACGTGCGAAACAACAGCAAGATTAGTCTTAATATGTAAAGGACCATTACTTAATTACATACCACTGCCCATATTGAAGAAAAATGTTCAACAGAGATGACCCAAACATACAAATATTTTCCATTTTACCAATTTGAACATGATATATGTGTAAATAGTCAAATCGAGAGTCATAACGAAAAGCTGCCCTGCTTCCTAGAGAATTATTCACATTTGCTTTCTTCTTTACTGTATTGTTTTCAATGGTGCGTGTTCTTTTGCAAGTCGCTCTTGCCTCTGAGTAGCCGATTCCGAATTTTAATAGGCTGCCCATCTCTTAGGACTTGTATTCTGTTTTGACAACTGTAACTTTCGTTTCGGCATTGTTCCAAACAATTCAATTTTCACAAATTCTGTAAAAGAAGAGGTTGTTTAGAAAATATACGATACCTGTATACGATATCTACATATTGTACATTGTGCATTACTGTATATTTTTGTACTTTTAACTCTCTAAATACTTTAAAACTCACATGTTTTCTTGCCACAATTTGTGTACCAAACGGACTAACGACAATGCACATTGACGTTCTTTACTACTTTAAGGAATTTCGTTCAAATGTTCCACCAACGTTGAAAACAAACAAATCACCAACGAACACTCACGGACTTTACATAGCCCATGTTCAAACCCCAATGAATTTCGTAATAATGCTGGCAAGACCGTCTAGAATAGATAACATACTATTCTAGACGGCTTTGATTCTGGACATTGATGAAAACAGTAGATCTCAGACCTCATCCTCTGGTGGCGCGCATCTCAACTATTGACATTGATCCACTATTGAATCTGTGATGTAAAGCAAGGCGAAAAATGTCCAGAAAAGTAATTATTTTGTGAATATAGTAAGGTTTGCGATTGTAAATCATAGCCTATGTTACTCCAGACATTTAAAGGAAGCTACTACAAAAGTTTCATCAGTATTGGTTCAGTAGATTCAGAGATTATCGCGCTGTAAGTAAGTGCAGTTCTGTCTTTATATATTAGTATAGATATAGATAATTTGGGTATTATAAGGCTCCCACATTACCCTTCAGCTTCGCCACTGCTAAAATACCTTATTTGAATATTTTGCTGTCGCTGAGCCGGAATCCGGTTAGAGAATTTTAGTTCGGCTGAAGAGCGAGGATAGTCGGACGCCTAAAATAGCTTATTTGAATGTTTTGCTGTCGCTTAGTCCGAATCCGGTATCAAAAGTATCTTTTAACAGCTCCCATTGTTGATGAACAATATTGCAATAATGTTACTTTATTTCGGTTTTAATTATACAAAGCACCTTGGCAATGCAAAAGGAAATAGATAAGTTATTTGCAATATATTAAATGTTGCATTAAATTAAATTTATTAGATGTTTGCATGTCTCGTAGTTGTCCCCAAAATTATAATGAAATTTACATTCTTATAGAAGAATCGCCCTTGAAGGAGATAATCAGGGAAACTGGACAAAACTTCATCGAGATGGGGGTCATTGACCCGGAAGCTGAAGTACATTACTTGTTACAGGCTTATTAAATATATTTTAAAAATGTATACAATGCAAACGTAAACTAATTCATTATATATCTTTGTTTTGTTACAATAAACATTATTTTTCTTTTTCACGATTAATTATTTTAGAAAAATCAAAATATTTGAAAAATGTTTTTTCCCGAGTTATAGAAAATCAATTTCAACTGTAAATGAACTACAAGCAAAAGGAGTGCTCAACAAAACGTGCGCACAGTGAAGCTGCATTTACGTCCAGAAGCAAAACAAGGGGCCATCTCAGCATTTGCTCTATGGATCAGGGAAACTGGACAAAAACCTGATCGAGATGGGGGTCATTGACCCGGAAGCTGAAGTACATTACTTGTTACAAGCGTATTAAATATTTTTTGAAAATGTATACAATGCAAACGTAAACTAATTCATTATATATCTTTGTTTTGTTACATTAAAGATTATTTTTCTTTTTCACGATCAGTATAGTCTCTAATTGTATAGAAACAGTTTTGCAGCAGAAAAGATTTTACTTTAAACTTAAATTTGTGTACCGACTTTAATTGTTTTATGTCATCTGGCAATGCGATGTAAAGTAACGTACATGTATTGTATATTGATTTCTTGTACTGAGCTGTTGATACTGACACTTGATGTACGTGATTTCTACGCCGTGTGTTGTAATTATATATATCAATATTGCATGAAAATATGTTCCCTCCGTTAAGTAGGTCATTTTTGACACATATTACAGATTCGTAAATATATAAACAAGGCAATGGTAAGATTCCCAGCTCAATGAAAAGAGGCTTGCAGGGATCACGCGGAAGGCATTTTTTTATTATTCGAATAATTTTCTTTTGCAATCGGAATGTCTGAATACTACAGGATGAGCTTTCCCAGAATATTATGCCAAATCTCAGGCGGGAATGTACATTTGCAAAATAAACGCAACGAGCTGCATGAAGGCTGACAGAATTTGAAAGAATTCTGAATGCGTAGCATAATGAACTTAATTTAGTGTTTAATTCTGTTATATGTACATTCCATTTGAGGTTTGATTGAATTGAAAGACCTAAAAATTTTGTTGCCTCAACATCAGCTAATTGCAAATTGTTCATTTTCAATGGAACATGCGATTTCCGATTTGAAATGCAAAATGCATTGAAACGGTTTTTCTTTCGCTAACAATCAATTTGTTATTATTAAACCAATTTGAAACTTCTGAAATTGTAGTATTTACTGCTTCTTTTTTGCAAAGAACATTCGTGTCATCAGCAAACAGAACCGTTCTTCCATTTTTAATAGACGAGGGCATATCGTGTACATATAACAGAAAGAGAAAAGGACCTAAGATGGAACCTTGCGGGACCCATGCTCAATTGGCAAAGAATTGGAAACATAAGTATGTAATGTCTTTTCGTGCCAGTATGGTATTTCTACTCTTTGAGTCCGATGTTTAAGGTAAGAAGTTATCCAATCTAGGGCAATCCCACGAATTCCATACGAAGGTAATTTTGAGAGCAAGATGTTATGGTCAATAACGTCAAAAGCTTTCGAAAGATCTAAGAACATTCCAATGGGTACTTCATTTTGGTCTACTGGTGAAGCAACATCTTTGAGAAAAGAAAAAATGGCAGTTTCCGTAGATTTTGATTTTCTAAAACCGTGTTGTGAATCTGAAAACGCTCTGTTTTTCCTGAGAAAAGTTTCCATTCGTAAGTAGAAAAGCCTCTCTAATATTTTTGAGAAAACTGACAAAAGAGAAATTGGCCGGTAATTTTGAATATCATTTTTGTTCCCTTTTTTAAAAAGTGGCTTAATTTTTGCTGTTTTGAAAATATCTGGAAATATTCCTGTACATAAAGATGCATTGAAAATGTGAGTTAACGGATGTATAAAGGCAGGTGCACAAGTTTTTAATAAACAATGCGGAAATTCATCCAAACCAGACGAATATTTATTTTTTAGTTCACTGACTATTCTGAGGATTTCGTTGGGAGAAGTTTCGGAAATAAACATCGTATCGGAAATTTTTTGGGAAGTGTAAGATGTTGAATTTTGTGGTTTTAGTCCCTTCGTGAGATCAGACGCAATTATAGAAAAGTGTTTGTTGAAGAGATTGGCAACTTTTTCCGGATTACTTGTTTCTCTTTCATTATCCTTTAAAATAACATTCTCTACAAGGTATCGAGATGATGTGGTTGTATTTTTTACGAGATCCCACATTGCTTTAGTTTTGTTACTAGCGCTCAAAATGTTCTATTTTTTCATTATTTTTGCCTGAACTATTACTTTTCTTAAAATTCTTTTGTATTCTCGGAAGTACCTATGGAAACCGGGTGATACGTTATGATGTTTAGAAATAAAGTAAAGCGTACGTTTGTTTTTATACGATATTCTAATTCCTTGTGTGATCCAAGTATTACTTTTGCTTGAAATGTTAAATTTTCTCTTTTTAAGAGGAAAGCATGCGTTAAAATGAATTGAAAGCTTGGAGAAAAATAAATTATATTTTTCATTTGTGTCAACAGTGTTATAAACTGCGTCCCATGATTCCTTCATCAAGTAGTCCGTAAACAATTTTATATTAACTTTAGTGAATGCTCTGCATATGCGTGTATTATTGTGTTAGTGTTTATGTTCTTAGTAATTGTAATAATTTGTGCATCGTGGTCACTGTAACCTAGATTATTCGTTATTATTTCATATGTAGTTGTGGTTTTGTTAATTATAATTTTATCTAATGCTTTTTGTGATTTAAGCGTATTCCGTGTAGGTACATTCACTGTAATATCTAAATTAAAAGAATGAAGTAAATTGAGAAACTGCTCTTTTTCGTGGGATTCGCTCAGAAAATCAATATTGAAATCTCCACACACAACAATGGATTTAAAAGAGAGTTTACTAATTTCGTTCAGAATTATCTGTAGATTTTTCAAGAAAACGAAACAATCTGAAGCTCGCTTTTTATTTATTTATTTGTCAAAAACCAATAAAAACTGTATATGACGCGTGGGGAAAGAAATTTATCTGCGCACATTTTCTTGAGGGCCAGAATTAAAAAAAAAAGAATTTAGAAAATAATTATTTTAGAAAAATAAAAATATTTGAAAAATGTTTTTTCCCGAGTTATAGGAAATCAGTTTCAACGGTAAATGAACTACAAGCAAAAGGAGTGCTCAACAAAACGTGCGCACAGTGAAGCTACATTTACGTCCAGAAGCAAAACAAGGGGCCATCTCAGCATTTGCTCAATGGATCAGGGAAACTGGACAAAAACCTGATCGAGATGGGTTTCTGATGATGTGTGGTAGTGTATTGCATTGAAGTGTGTGTGTGTAAGTAAGGGGTGAGGATAGAACAAGGAACATGAGGTAAATATCGCGCGCGGTGCGTTTGTTAGGGTACTGTTGAGGCATTGGCCTGGCGTTGATTGGAGAAGCTACGGAAAACTAGCGATCAGAAGTCGGCCGTCAGAATTCTCAAGAAAACGACGGAAAGTGGGAGGGAACTTGCAAGAGAACACGCGGGAAACATGCAAGAGGCATATCTCGTGGAGCTTATATTGAAACATACAGGGGCGAGTTTGGCGAATATCTCGTTGAGAAATACCTCTTCTGGTGACCCCTTCTTAAGTAGAAGGGTGGTCAGAAACGGGCAGAAACTCGAAAGCGTTGTAAAATTAAATTGACGCGTTAATAAACCCGTCATGCCAAGTCTACAAGGCTTCAAGGAGCAGTTCCAGTTTTGCCAACAATGTGTGTAGCGTAGGTGAAGTACGAGTATGTTACGGTGTCGCCCATCATCGCACAAATCAAACTAGCCGTTAACTACAGACATGAAATTCAGGACTGCGAATACAGACATGAAGTGAAATTGGCTCCTCTGATAATATTTTAATTTTTACTCATCTTGAAACATTTGCTTTGCACGTATAATCGACGTTCTGGCTGACGGAACGCATTATCCGTTTTTTCTTGAGAAAAAATTGAAAGCAAAACTCATGTTCAACTGTGAAAAGTTTGTTTTGTGCAAGAATTATAAGAAAATGATTATCGGCATGGATATCTTGGCCCCGTTATGCATTGAGCAGTATGAATGAGAATTTTCAAAGTATTATAAGTATTTCTGCTTGCAGATAGTTTTCGATGTCATAAAAAGGCAATTTTATTTTACACATATTATTAACCTTACTTCAAATATTGTGTAATGATTTCATTTCTGGCACATTCCCCAAAAACAATTGTGGAAAAAGGATAAATATTTATTAAACTGTAATTGAGAAAACATCGTGTACGTGAATCGATAGTAGCAAGACAGAAGTACAGCGCGCCGCGGAAAGTATATTTCGACAATTTTGGAAAACACAGTTAATTCGGTAGTTGTTGGAAAGAAATCTGACCGTACAGTTAGTTGGAAAATAAATAAATAAACATTGTGGTCTTTATTTGAACACGATCGACGACGGTTCATTTAAAATTAGAATATGAAAAATTAGAGAAAAGTCCCAGTGACGTGTCAGATGCAATAACTGAAATATCAAAATTTTATGAAGAAGTTTTAATTAGGCAACGAGAAGCGTTGTAAATCGTCGTTGTCTAAATTTAATAAAAATTATAGCTGATCCAAAAGACTTATAGAACGTTGAATTTCTGAATTGAAGAAATATTACGAATTAATAATACCAAAACAAGCGACGAATTGGTGTATAGTTTCGACAGAGAAACTTAGCATTTTCGACGTATAAAAGATCGAAATATCTGTTTGGGGCAAAAAACTTTAACATTGGGCAAAAGCGTTAGTAGATAAACGCATAGTCATGTCAAAATAACTTATATTGTACATAAATTATATTGTACTTATATTGTATACTTATATTGGTCGCTTTGTTGGAGGTCTGTCAATGCAAAGTAAGATAATTTTGATCGTAGTAAGATGTACTACTGTTGTTTCAAAAACTTTTTCAACTGCATATAAATTGAATTCTGACAAGAAGGTAGAATCAATATAATTTCTTATGTAAATACACGAACCTCCGTAAGCAGGGCCCTTATTTGATTCCCTCGCTCTACAATACGATTCTGCAAGGTAAAAGCTAGGAATTTGGAGTGTGTTTATATCATTTTGAGACAACCAATGTCCTGTAAAGCAAAAAACATCTATTTGTCTTAGATCACATTGTAATGCTGTAGTGCTAATCACAATGTAATTTCGAGAAATCACCACTCATAAGAATTGCAGACGAAAGTTTGGATCGTATTCGCCCTTGGTCTATTATGAGATAAATTCTACCAGGTTTGTCGCGAGAGTTGATACCAAAAATAATACAATATTTGCATTCAGAGCAAAAAAGGAACACTATATGCAAGAAATAGAACTAACAGGACGTGAAATTTGTCCGAAGAATTTAAACCGCAGAGCATCCAGAGAGTATGAAAAGTGTAAGAAAACAGTAGAACGGACATCACATCCATTGTTTGTATAGGTTGTAAAAAACATTATTACTGAACTCTGTAGATACATTTTCAAATTAACCTTCACCATATATTAAAGTTTACGGACTTATTTTTCATTTTATGGAAGAAAAAGTGCTTTAATGGATTAATGGATTTTAAAAATTTGTAAATAATTTTAAATAACTAAGTACTCGATAAATAAGATTAAGTTTGTAAGTCACATAAATACAGAAAAAATATTTGTTTATAATGTTAGAAGGCATTTAGGCAACGAAATTTTCCCTGGGATCTGTTTACTCCTGGGCAACCTGTTATGTTCGTATGCAAAACGCTCGGGTTAATATTCACAACTTTGTGAAAATTCATATCATCTTTAACTGTTTTACGTTTTTTGTACCTTGGACTTCAAAAGTGCTTCCCCTACTAAAATCATCACCGCACGCCACTGCTGTAGCACTAGTTATTTTCTCGTATACGTAGGTATGTGCAGAGTAATATACGTAGTATTCCAGAATGTTATGTAATGTTGCGGGAAAATCCGATTTCGAGATTTCGACGGAAATACACGTTTTGGGTGTTCCCTGAAGCCGATTTTTTTTTCTTCTTCTTTTTTTTCCCTCCACGACCAACGACCATCCGTCCTTCTGGTATGTGATTAACACTAGCGCCTAAACTATGGATACGAAGTTTTTCCAAACTGAATAAACCCTTGTCGATCTGGCTTGAGTTGAAGCTCTGACGATTGTGAAAAACATTCATTAATTTTTGGGGTACTTTACATGTTCTCGGGACATGTTCAAAAGTTTCTCAAAAAGGGCTCCAAAACTTTTTCTTTAAATTACTTGTAAAAAGAGAGTGAAATACATTTAGAAAGATGGCATAGGTCCGATTTTCTCTGATAAATCTGAATTTTTGAAAGTTGCAAGAGACTGCAATTTTTTCTGCGTATTCCTACAACTACAAAATTAAGTTATTTTTCTGTCAAGTAAATTTTTTCTTCACAATTAGTTTTCGTTTAGGTCAATGAACATTTTTTTTGAAAATTTTATTAGTTTTCGCGCAATATTGCGTCCAATATGTGTAATATTAAAAAAATATCAAAAATATTTTCTCTAAAAAGACTCTAGATTTTTTTCTATACCCCTTTTGGGACGGATAGTGTTTAAACAATACTCTATAAGATATTTTGCTCTATTCTTTTGTTGTTGTTGTTGTTGTTTTCAAAAATTACCCTAATGTATATTTTACTTGTCTCTTACATCGTTAATATTTACAATAGAGGTAATTTGTTCATATTATTTCCATTTATGAGTGCATGTGCATTACATTATGTCTTATAAAGTTTCTCGAAAACTCAACATTTTTTTATGAACATGAGCTCAAATTTCCGCATTTTCAGAAATACTCAAACACCATTTTCGTAGAAACGGCTCCACTTTTTTTTCTTCAAACTATTTGAATGCATAATGCTAATTGCACTCTTTAAGATGACAGAAAATTTATTCTGCTGTTTTATTTTGTTTCTTAAAAAATTACACAAATGCAATTTTTTTGAAATATCTCTCACGCTGTTAATATGCACATTTTCGGCGATTTGTATACATTATTTCATTTGTGATTGGCAGTTGATTCAAACGGCTTCCAATAAAGGTTTTTCGATATCGCAATAGGTTTCTGTGAGAAAGAGCATCAAGTTTCGCATTTACAGTAACACTTAAACGCTATTTTTGTAAAAACGTCAACCAAATTTTTCAACGAAAATGTCGATATAGGACAAAGGTGTACTCTTCAATAATATTCTTAACCTAGTTTGCGATTCTGGCATTAGGGAAATCGACAAATTGAGCAAATGTGAAAAATGTTCGTTCGGGCAATAGATGATACGGTCACTCCAACAGTTTTGAGAATCAGCAACAATGAAAACTATTTCCATTGTTTAGGTGGAACTTTTAGTAAGAATCTCGCGCAAGTTTGAACACGCTCGGGTAATTTATTAACTTAGTAGGGCTTACTTGTGTTCTATTAGTTGTTTCTTCTGCCAGTAACGATGGACCTAAGAGAGAGCATTTCAGAGCTATGATTTGTATGACTTTATGGTTGGCTTAGATAAGAAATCAAGCCTCGAGAGATTACAGCGTGCGTTTGGCAATGGTTGCCCTTCACAAGCCACTGTCTATCGATGGTTTGACCAATTCAAGAGGGGAAGGGACTTCTCTGGAAGATAAAGACCATTCTGGCAGGCCCAACGCCAGCAACAACGGAAGAAAATGTGCCGAAAGTGGAATATTTGCTAAGGGAAGACCCTCGTTGTACATATGCTCAAAATTCAGGAAGCTTTAAATATTGTATCAGCAGCAGTGAGACAGATCCTGAAAGAAAAGCTTCACGTTAAGAAGCTGTGCTGTCGCTGGATCCCTCACAATCTGTCAAATGAACAAAAAAAGAGCGCGAGTGGATTGGTGTCATGAGACCCTGGATAAGTTTAATGGAGGAAGATCAAAAAAACATTTTTAACATCGTGACGGGTGGATGAAAGCTGGATTTATCATATTTGATCCAGAAATGAAACGGCAGTCATCAGTGTGGGTCTTCCCAGTTGAAAATCCTCCAATGAAAGTGAGAAAACCCAGAAGCGTTGGCAAAATGATGATTTGTTCTTTCTTCTCTGCCAGTGGCCATATTGTGACAGTGACACTCGAGGAACAAAAGACAGTCACTGCAAGATGGTACACTACAATTTGCTTGCCCAGCTTGTTTGAAGAGCTGAGAAAGAACCGTCCAAAATCAGGTTTGCGTAGAATCCTGCTCCACCATGACAACGCCTCATCCCACAAAGCCAGAGCAACAACTGAATTTCTGACAGAATCAAGGGTTAAAACACTGTCTCATCAGTCCAGACCTGGCCCCGTGTGACTTTTTTCTTTTCCCTTGTGTGAAAGAAAAAAATTCGAGGTCATCGTTTCGACTCAGCTCAGGCTGTAGTGACTGCATATGAAGATCAGATTCGCAGTATCTCTAAAGAAGTGTGGCGATCGTCATTTGATAATTGGTTTAATCGGATGAAACGTTGCATAGAGTGTGGTGGAGAGTACTTCGACAAGATGTGAAGGTAAGAACTTGTTATCTCGATTTTAAATATAGTATTCTCAAAACTTTTGGAGTGACCCTCGTAGCTGGCAAAAGGATGGGGCACAACTGAAAAGTTAGCCCCGACCAAAGAAATTAGGAAACTAACTAGTACGAGAAAGTCTGTGCCATTCCATAGCTCCACTAGTTCCTTTTTTGTTTTGGCCCTAGATCCTTGGTAGCATCTAAAACAAAAATAGTACGAACACAAGTTGTAGTGCCAGTTAAAGTTTGGGGCTCATATACGCACCATAGTTCGGGGCTCATTTACAACCATTGTGTATTAAAATTCTGCAAACTAAACTGGTCTTTCATAGTTCGAAATTACAGATGGCATGTATTAAAACAATGTTTGAGACTGCCATAAGTATCAAATTGATACAGATTTGTGCCGCAAGGAGAGGCCACATCTATAATTATGATGCAGAACTTGTGGCACTAGTAGCGAAAAAAACGGGCGTGGCCTGACAGCGTATTTTTGAGATAAACACACGTGGCAGTCAAAGGGTTAAAACATATTGTATTTCATTTCGCAGGGTCGACGCGCGGCGGCGATAAACCTAAACCTGTCAACAGCGCAGCTGCTCCAGTAATAGGTGCAATTTCCCAAGAATTGCATGCTGATCGGAGACGAGCGTGAAATATCGTAATTATCTGGATTTGCAGGGCTCCTTTTGTTCGGTATTTGGGTGAAAGATTTCGGTTCGCCTTTTGTTCGGTATTTGGGTGAAAGATTTCGGTTCGATCGTTCGATTGCGTATTTCGATCACACAATATTTGCATTTCTGAAAAGTTCTTGCGTTTTCCGTGAAAACGAATTTCAAAATTTAGCATTTAAAATATGATCGTTCTTGAAAATCACTTGTTTTAAGCAGTTTTAGGCAAAAACATTAAATAGGCATCAACCGCCCTTGTAGGACATTTTAGACACTATTAGACGCTTTCAGTAGATCTATTCTCTCATGATTCGTAACATCTGTAATTATTTTTCACGACATCCTAAAGGAACTAAATAGGCCTTTGTCCTAAAATCCAAAGTCTATTTATGATTCCATGATTTTAGGCATGAAACTTGTTTAATTTCCAAGTAAATAACGTTTCAAAGCAAAATATACTCGTAATTGAAAGAGGGGTTTGTATTAATAAGGGAAATTCAAAATAACGCCGACATAATCCCGCGCGTTTTATAATACTGAACTAAAAGTTCACCAATTATAAATGTATGTTATTAGCTAAGGTTAATAAAATTATTGTTGGCTTAATTATTAATTACTATTATATTTCTTCTTAAAATTCAGAAAAAATAAATATTTTATACATAAATTTGAAGATCCGCGAAATAAAATTAAATATAATTTTTTAAAATTTGTCCCAGGATTGGGGGGGAGGGCAGTTGCCCCCCCCCCCTTGCCTCCCTGAATCCCGCCTCTGGTCCCACTACATGTTGCTGTGTGACGATGAGAAAACTCACTTCTCACTTTTAGAAGATCAAAATACCGCACAGCTATTATATAGCTATCTTCGTGTCTTCGTGCTAACCACACGTGAATACCCATAGCTGCAAGGCCGTGCCGTTGCTGGTAGGCCATGGCCCGGAAGCAGGCTGTCGCGCCAAGTACAGATGACAGTTATTATGTTAGTTCTTCGTAAGGTAACCTTCCTGTAAAATCACTTCTTCCATTCGATTCGGCACACTTGCAGGGATTTTTTTCATGAATAAACCGTGTACAGATTCCCATTTTTCCGCCAATCTCCTCTTCAGTTCCCCTCTTGTGGGCATTTTATTTGATTGTAATCGAGCTTTCAGTTCACTCCACAAATTAAGGGGTGGGTGGATTAAGGTTTGAAGAATGCGGAGGAGTTTTCAAGTCCTTGGGTTAGTTGTAGAGAAGTCATTTGCGCACAATGTAGGCTTCATGTTTTGGGCCATTGTACTCATAAAATTTAAAGGTATCCCTATTTCGAGAGCATTCGCACTTTGGTGCAAAACTTTTCTTGAGTAGGCGGATATAACCTTCCTTCGTCATCGTTTTAAACTCCATTCTCCAACTCCAGAAGAAGATATGCACCCTCGCACCATGATAACTGCATCCACCATCCACCGTCTGTTGCAGATTTCGTTTCTTCAAGTGTTCGTTGACCTTGCGCCATGCCCTAGTTCTGTCATCTATGTGCTACGAGGTAAATTTGCTCTCGTCAGCAAAAATAACATCCGAACTTCCACTCTGAACTCCTTGTTCACCTACTCCTTGGCGAATTCCAGCCTTTTCTTTTGTATGTGAACTCTTATTTAAATGTTTTTTTCCTTGCCACTCTTCCATTAAACCCTTCGTTGTTAACACTTTCCTTATAGTTTCGGTGGTGACTTTCTTTCCAGTCTTGTAACAACTCGCCAGCGATTTTCAGGGCAATTAATCGAGGATTCTCTCTCACTTTCCTCAATTAGGCATCTCTCTTCTCCAGTAACCCTTTGCAGCTATTCTATTCTCTCGTTCGTATCGCCTTACGATAACGTGGTGGATTGACACGATGTACTTAGTGGCAGAATTGAGCAATTGCCAATTTCTATTGTAGAACAGCTCTTTTCATGTTTTTCACACCACAAATTATCACAGGTCAAATGATGTATTTCGTCCTCTTCGGCCCATCATAGCACTTTCAACGCACTAGAGTAAGTGAGCCGAACTCTTGAACACTAGAATGCCTAATGATATGTTGGCCGCAGTGCCTCTTAACTTTTTCAGCATATATAAGAAACCTAACAACAAATTATTTCTCTATGTGACCGAAGGTGGCAGGTTGGTCATTATGAGCACTTTTCACATTTTAATCTTACCACGTCTTATATTCCACGTAAACTATTCCACATGAATAACGAATATTAGGGTGACCTAGTATTACAATGAGAGACTCCTACAGAATGGCTCAAGTTTTCTCGCACTAGTTACTTATGCATTCTCTTTAGGTATTTTTTCACTTTTGCCCCACCCTCATTCCAGCTGCTACCTGGCGCCGAAAAGATTTTTTATTCACACATTTTCCTCAAAATGTTGTCCCTTGGTTGAATTGAAATATGATAGAATATTATAGGAGAATAAAACCTGGTTATATATGACAATTTTCGTTGAAAAATTTTGAGAAAATAATTTTTGAGAGATTCTGAAAAATGCACTTTTTTTTCATTTTCACAGGAAAATTTTGAGACTTCGAGAAACTTTTGGATGTCATTTGAAGCACTTCTATTCACAAATGCAATATTGTATTAGAAATTTAGAAATCCCCGTAATTCAAATATTGATGTGGGAGATATTTAAAAAAAAACACATTTATGTAATTTTGGAGAAACAAAAGAAACATCAAAGGTGCAATTATGCCATGTTATTCAGTGCATTTGACGCTCTCCGTAGAAAAAAGCTAGCATTAATGAGCTAGCAATTTTTATTTCAAATATTTGAAAAATAATAATCTCTTTAAAGATTAACGTGTAAATGTATAACAAAAGGCAGAAAGTAAAAAACGAACAAAGAAATAATATACAAAATTGCAAATTCTAATTTTGCGACACATCCGGCTATCTGAAACGCAGTAAATATGCAGCGGGCTATTATGTTTGTCATGATATTATGGAAAAACTACTCGTATTTTCAAAAATTAGGCATGAGCTTATTTGATGTATTTTTGTTAAATATATTTCATTGAGAAAAGACAAGCAACCATCAATCGACGCCGTTCTTAAGAAAATGGCGG
>JAHLJT010007955.1:0-46425 GCA_031308135.1 Acheta domesticus
CATTGGACGGCGCTCCATTTTGCTACAAACAGTAGTAATCACGAGATTACCAACCTTCTCTTCAAAAGTAAAGCTGATCCAAATTCAGTAGCTAAAATCGGCGTCACTCCGCTAATGCTGCAGCACAAACAGGAGATGCGCTATCCACGCAGCTTCTCTTAGAACATCGAGCAGACGTCTGTCAAGGAGATGAGGACCATGGGACGGCCCTCCATGATGCTGCAAAACAGTAGTAATCACGAGATTACCAAGCTCCTCCTTGAAGGCAAAGCTAATCAAATGCTGTAGACAAAAACGGCGTCACTCCTCTAACTTAAACAGCAAAAGAGGGAGATTTGCTATCCACGCAGCTGCTCTTAGAACACGGAAGCATACGTCGGTCAAGGTATCAAGAGGAATTTGTACTGTGCTTTGATGCGATATACAGTTGTCATCACGAGAGTACCAAGCTCCTCCTCGAAAGCAAAGCTGATCCAAAAGCTGTAGACAAAAACGGCGTCACTGTTCGTCCGCCAATGTTTGCAGCTCATCAAGGAGATATGCAATTCCCGAAGCTTTTCTTAGAAAATGAAGCAATTGTTTGTCAAGGCGACAATTACCTTATGACGGCGCTTCAATTTTCTTAGCCAATAGTAGTCACGAGACTACCAAGCTCGTGTTCGAAGGCAAAGCAGATGAAAGTGCAGGAGATTAAAACGGTTTCACTCCGCAAATGTTAGCGTCAGAGCAGGGAGATGGGCAATCCTCGCTGCATGTCTTAGAACATGGACCAGTCGTCTGTCCACGGAACAAGGACCATTTGACGGTGCTTGATTACGCTACAGACAATATGTAATACGAGAAAGCTCTTTCTCAAAGGCGATCATGGTCCAAATGCTGTAGAAAAATGTGTCAATCCGCTAATGTCTCCAGCAAAGCAGGGGTATGCGCAATGCACTGAGTGTCTGTTATAAAATGGAGCAGAGGTCTATGAAAGGGATGAAGAGATTTTGTCGACGCACCATTTCACTACGTAGAATGGTGTATCGAGATTACTAAACTCCTCGAGGATTACAAGATTGCAAGATTTCAAGATGGAAAGATTGTAATAAAATGCGTATTATGCATATAATTCTGAGATTGAGTTTACATTAGAAATGGAACGAAATTAAAGCATCAGCTTTCTTGATATTAACATTTTTCGCACTGAAAGTAATTTAATCACTCATTGGTGCACAAAACCAGTTAATGCTGGAATTTTGAATTTTAAATTTAATTTTTTTAAATTTTGTGTCTAACCATCCTTTGGGAATGAAGAGGGCTGTTTTTTATATTTTAGTTGACAGAGCATTAAAACTTTCTGCATAAAAATTTCATAAAAATGATTGAAAGTTGAAGTAATTTAATTTTAAATGATTACCTTTCAAAGTATGTGCATAAAACATCCAACAGATAATATATATTTTATTCATTTTTAGAAGTTTTTGAATCCTAACATAAATAATATAGAACAAAATTTTATTTGTCTGCTTGTTACTCCAATAATTAATACTTTTTGAAGTATGAGTTAAAATCAAAATTTAATATGACAGTATATAATAGTGCAAACAACAAAAAACATTGTGGTAAATTTAAAAACAAAAAATATTTTTTTACTTACAAAATTTAATTTATAAAATAAAATGCGAACAATGTTTTTAAGTATACATTCAACAAGCTAAAAGAAAATTGAAATTATGTGTCTGAATATACCACGAATATAAATGAAGTTTCACAGAAACAGAATTCTATATTAACACATCGCATAGAAGTGGGACATAGTATTGATTTTATAAATGTGAACGTATTAATAATAGAACAAAAATATTTTTCTAGGACTTTTCTTGAAACATTACATATGAAAACTAATTGCAGTTTGAATACACAAGTTGAATCTAATGTTTTTACAAATTTATATGATTCACTACACAGTTATTTTTATATTGGTTAGATTGGTGAAATTTGTCTTATTTTCTTACATACAGAACCAGTTTGTTATGATACGATGGTTCCCTTCTTTAACAATACGATTTATTAAATTGCAAATTAATTTGACTTTAAAATGAAGGTTTTTTTATAATCAATATATAAGGTAAGATGCATATGATTATATTGAGTAATCATCAATTTGATGAAAATATGAAATTCTTTAAAACAAATTTTTCTTTGAATGAATTGTTTTTATAAATTTGTATTCTAGTTTGAGGATGAGGAAAATAGTCTTCGAAACTGTAGTTAAATAAAATGCACAATAAAGTGAATTGTTTAAATATTGCATTTAAGTAATAAAAGTCTGTTCTCAATAAAAAGGCCAAATGGAATATAAGTTAATGAATATCAAATAATATGAACAGACATTTCAAAATTATGTAAGTAAAAATGTAATTTTTTTCTATGACCAGCTCTTTGGGGATATATATTAATTGTTGTAAAATGAATTATAAAAATAGTGTTAATTTAAATGGTTTAATTGTGAATAGAATATATTATTGATTTAAATCATGTCTTAAGTAATTTCCCAAAAAATGTCCATTTGAAACAAAAATATAATTGATTATGTTACAAAGAATTACAATAAAATTTAATGTGATAAATAAAAGAATTACAAAAGATAACTTTTAAAGTATTTATTTAAAAAACAATGAGCTATAATATCTTTTAAGAATTATTTAATTTTTTGACGGAACACCAATTTTGCTACCTTTTCTTTTTCAAGACGATTTTTGAATTTGTATGGAGAAGTCCAAATATGGAAAAAATTCGCTTCGATGTTGATGCTAATAAATGTTTTACAACGTTAATTTCTTTTTCTATACACGTTTTATCCTGACTTGCAATATGACATGTACATATATATATATATACATATATATATATATATATATATATATATATATATATATATGTGTGTGTGTGTGTGTGTGTGTGTGTGTTAGCTGGTACCTGTCGTGTTGCTGCCGCAAAAGAAATAAATGAGTAAATATTCCTCTCCCTCCTCTCTTTTTTCTCCTCTCTCCCTCCCCCTCTGTGTCTTTTCCCCCTCTCTGTGTCTCTTCTTCCCTTCTGTGTCTCTCTTCCCCCACTCTCTGACCCTTGTCCCGCTCTCTCATTTCTCTCTCTCCATTTCCCTCTCTATTTGCCCCTCTCTCTTTTTCTCCCTCTATTCCCCTCTCTATTTTCCTTGTCTTTCATTATTTTCTCTTTGTTTCTCTATTTCCTTCCCTCTATTTTCCCTCTCTACTTTTCCTTTCTTTCCCTCTGTCTCTTTTCCCTGTCTCTGTGTCCCTGTCTTTCACTTTCGATCATCAACTTGCGCCAACTACTCCTTTTGTTTTCCTCGACCTCGCACCACAGCACACGGCAACGCCCAGCAACAATGAAGATCACGTGCATTGGGAATTGCATTTAACTAAAACGCCATCTTGTGATCTAGTGCCATACAATAATTGTACTATGCGTGTGTTCTTCCCGCAAGTGCAAGCAATATGTTGGTACATTTTTATCGCAACTGGATGCCAGCTATGGCAGCGCATCAAGCACGAACCAACAAGCATTGATTTTTATATATTAGATTAATTTTCTATATAATAATTTTTCTAGCTGAAGAATTACCCGCATTGCCCGGGTATTTATCATAATTTTGTATTAAACAGAAAGATAAATTCCATCTATTCCCGCCCTATGACAGCCTACTTCTATCTGTTCTACCGTATATTCCTACCGCACTATCACGCCTCTCTCTGCCTTGCTCCAATCTGGAAAAGCCTGGTCTTCAGTACACTCTAAAACACTTCTCACTACAAAATATTTATAGTCCTATTGGCGTTTCTGCCCCCAAAATTCTTTCTATTTAAAACTGAAAATAATAAACAAATTTAAAGTAAACAATTAAATGCATGTACATACGTATATTCTGATTCTGGAATTTTATGTATTATACCAAAACTTTTAATCAATTGTCACATTATAAATCTTACTCTTTTTCATATTTTTTTCTTCTCGCGTATTTATATAGAAAAGTTTGAAATTGATCTTGCTGCATCAATCGACATTTAGAAGTGATTAAAGTAATTTTAATTGGATTCTAGTAGTTGTTTTAGGATCCTTGATAAATTGTGGCTGACCAAAATGAGCCATTAACTACTTATGCGATTATTAGGGCCCGGATAATTATGCAATTACATATTTCCGTAAGTTAACTCCATCAAGTGAAAAACGCGATATATTTACGTTTCATGTCGATTATTGCCTAAAAACGTTGACTTTTTAGTACATATATTTACATATTTTAACTGAAAGTACATGTATTTACATATTTTACTCAAAAGTACGTATTTTTAAATATTTCGTAAAATTTCCGCTTTTCTGAATATCGTATTTTTGTATAATTGTTCATTTATCCTATATGTTTACGAGAAGCAATGACACAGAAAAACAATTCAGCATTCTCAAACAATTTTTCTGCAACCTCCTCTCTAAATTGGCGCTATTGAATCGCGTAAAATGTTTGATATTGCAGCAAGCAACATCCTACAAAAGGACAAGGCTTTATTGCACTCCGAAGCTTTCAGTATCTAGATTTCAGCGCGAGTATAACTAAGAACAAAATACTGCTCGGAAAGAAAGTTGGTGTATGAAAATGATGTCTAGCAGGCGATAATTCGCGCCCACGACGCATTTTCCAGACGTCGTCCTTGACCTTAATACCCTTCGCCAAAAATTGCACGCACCAACGCAACTCAGAAATCGCCATTGACAGTTTTCTTTACCCATTTGTTTCACGTAAGCCTAAGTCCTTTTTTGTAAAAGTGAGATGAAAATCTGAAGAAAAATCACGATGTGGCACTGCAGCTTTTGGATAAGAAAAGGACAGAAAATAATTCATGGCGATTGGCTTAAACCTTGTGGTAACGCAGACTGGGAATCTTTCAAAGGCAAAGTTTGTTGTATCTTTTTAGAGAAGTCTAGCAATAGCGTCTGGGGTAAGAACATCACTAAAGAAAGCGGAATTTGTGCTATCTAAGAGTCAATTAATTAAATATCCACCAGCATTATTTTTATTCCCAAACCGTAAATAGCATTGGACAGTGACATGTTGGGACAAAGTTACACCAGTAACTTTGTGCGATTTGGAACACTTGGTGTGGAACAAGGCCTTCAAACAGATAATAGAAAAAGTTTCATTTCTAAGTATTTGAAACAAATATTTGTTTCGCATTATTACAGAGATCATTTTAAATAACAGAATAATGAGGAGTATTTTGGTCTTTACGAGTATATTAAGTCTTCAGTCCAATATTTAAGCAAAACTATTTTAATAAAACGAATTGATACAATAATTAAAGTGCTACATATTTCTTACTTTTTAGTACATATTTCTATACATTTTAATACATATCTATGTTCACATTTCTTACTTTTTAGTACATATTTCTAAACATTTTAATACATATATATGTATATATTTTCCTAATTTTCAGTACATAATTATCCGGGCCCTAGCGATTATATTATCTCCAAAAATCCGAGATCACAGTGGATCCCGGCTTGACAACACTTTTTTTATTATTTAAAATAACAACCTTCAAAACCAACGTTGTCACACATTAAATTTCTCCAAATACCCATTTACCAATACTGTTTTACTATAATTGTACTGTCGTTTTACTAAAAATTATATTCTTGCCGAACCAATGAAATAAAATCATTGTGGATCAATTTAATCGTTCTTTCAAACCCCAAAGGTACTCTCTACTATCCCACTCTCTACTATATTAAAACACTTCTCTGAAGCATGCATCCGTCCGTCAGTTTCAGGATAACACGTAAATCGCACTGTCGCTCGCCTAACTTGCAAATTCGTAATAATTATGCTTAATTTACTACAACTAAATATTTGTGTATTCGTATCCTTTTACGGCAATATTAACCACATTCATGAGAAAATGATTTTGTCTCTTATAAAAAATATTAGAAAAATTACCAAATATTTAGTCTCTTGTACACTTAATGCACTCACGTTTACACGCAATTAAAGTCAATATTCAAGTTACTTTCCTAAATAAAGCGGAAAATACTGTAACTACTATACTAAAACAAATATTTAGGAGTAGACAACTGACTGTAAAAAATAAAAATACAGTGCTCTAAATACAAAACTCATTACATTGATGAAATCAGTATTAGATTTCAGACGTCGTCTTCTGGTGGCGCGCAGCAAAACTATTGTCATTGATGTACTCTCAAATCTGTGATGTAATGCTAGGCTAAAAATGTCCAGAAAAGTAATTATTTGTAAATATATTAAGCTTTATGGTTACAAAACATAGCCTGTAGTATATATTATATATATATATATATATATATATATATATATATACTATATATATACATGTATAGACATGTATGAGTGTTCCAGTAAAAAGAGCTGTTCACAATTCAAATTTCAAAATTTTTGACATTCCAACATCCAACATCATCGTAGTTGGATTTTAAATATTAAAATGCTTGCTCTGTTTTCTGTTCTTTTAAGGCAATAGCGTATTCAAGAAAATATTTCGGTGTTGACAGAGAGCTTGCAAACTGTTAGTTACTGCTTGCCCATAAATTTTTTTTATTTGTGAAGAATTTAAAATGTCGGCCAAACCGTTTTCTAAAATTTTCCATACTTGCTTTGTATTGTGAATAATACAAGAATTGCCTTGAACATTGTCCAGTGCTATCAAAATTGGTTACAAAATATCTGTCAACTCTTCTGCACTTTTTTCAATAATCATATTTGAGATTAACTTTTTTATGTCACTATCAATTTTATTTTATAGACTTGAAATATTTTAAATAATATAATCCACATTTTCTAAAATCTCTTGAAACAATTACAAACAGTATTTCAATGAGCTTCTAATAGCAACACAACTGTATGGGCAACTTGTATTTGTTAAATTTTGCTGTTGCAAAATTATTATTCCAATATATTCGAGGCAGCGTTGTGTGCGATTTTTTTTCTTCCCACACAGGATCATTCGCACACTTTTATGTACACAACATAGCTGTATTTTATAACCTTCAAAGGCGTGTTTGTCATTCAAATAATCTATTCTTGTTATTACTGGCGCATTGCGTTTTTGTCAACTGTAATTTTTCTGTGTGTTGGTTACCATGCGAGTTGAACAAAGCAGACCACTGGTCTCGAAATGCCTCCGGGGGGTCACGCTGGCCCTGGCCAATCAGGGGCTCCGTTGCGCCTGCGTGGTGTCGGCTGGCTGGGGCAGTCGCAGGCAAGCTCGCGAGCCGGGCGGCCCAAGGACGTTTCAAGGGAAGCCAGCAACTGCCAGCTGCATTCATGCAAAATGCCAAAGAGATAGTTTCCCTCTTTCGGCAGATGATAATGAGCCTACTTTTTTTCTCTTTTGATGCCAATATCTTGGCAGTGTTCTTTGAGACATCAGAAATCCCACTTTCATAGCAATTGTAAATTCGACCTGGTGCAAATTTGTGCTGATCGAATAGTTCCCTAATAAATCAAAGAATTTGGATACATTACCTCTGTTGAAAGCCATGGCTCTAGCTGCGGAAGTTCGCTCACGTTTCCTAAATGATGAGCCTGGGTTTCTTTGCAAAAACCCTAAGCCAATCGTTTCCGGCTGATTCTTTGGTCTGATTAAAATTACTATGCCTCTTGTTATTTCCACAGTTAACTGGTATGCCAGCCGCTTGAAAACATTATCAGTCAAACCAAACAAACGGCTTTCCATAGTCTTCATACAGTTAACTCATTCTTGTTCTCCTTCTGGGCTAAATACACTTTTGTGAGGTTCCCGTTGACCCTTAACGTCAAAAGATTCTATTTTTTCAACTTCAATAGTTTCTCATTTGATTTTTTACTTTACGTTCAAGAGTTGGGGCACGTGAAATGTTGTTGCTGCTCGATTTTGGCATTTGACATCTTTCAAAACAGCATTTTCCTTAGCTTCATCACTCCCCATCTTGCCTTGCCCATGAGTACCCAGTTGCCTACAGGGAACCATTTTTCCGGGTTACGGTTAGTATATATCACAAAGGATATATTCCGTTAGGTTATTGCATGACATTAATTTATTGCTCAAAAGTGTTATTTTTTTTTCTGAGAATACATAAATAGTGCGAGAAGAATTACTTTCTCTTACCTTTTTACGTTCTATAAAAGATGAAAATTAGTATCAGCATTAGGGCGAAAAAAAAGTTTTGATGAGCACACTCCGACATTCGGAGTGATGTTAATGAGTGATTGGATGAATCAACGATTCTTTCCCGCCTTTTCAACCGTTGGAATCGTTGCCAATCGGTTTACCAACCATTACTTGGTAGTTCGCTCTCCTCCCGTACACGACTGTCCAGCGCTAATGTGTCAATGTTTTACATGTGCTTAGATAGCAAGATAGTCGTTCTTTTTCGGTGTTAATTTTGTTTTTCACTCTTGTGCTGTCGTTCATTTTGGCGGTATGTTGAAGTTACACTTGACAGTGAAGTTAAATTAGCTACGAAGTAACTGACGTTCAATAGGAAGGTGTCTGCATTTATGTTACAACTTATATGTAGTTGTGATGATGGTGAAATATTCCGTTCGTAGTTACTTTTTCGCTATGCAACGATTCAAACCTTTATTTTTGTGAATTAAGATTTTTTTCATTACAAGAGTAAATCGTTAAATAGTGTTTCTCAAATATATAAAAGTGCTATTGTAATACTGTGAACAGCATTTAAAACCTTTCTTTAGAAAAATTAACACTTAGATGGGATATCGGTTTTAATGAATGAAGGGGGAAGTGGTACAAATTGGCACTGCTAAAAGAAATGTTGCATATTAAGAAGAATTTACTACTTTCAGAATAAAAGTACATATTGTTGTTGAAAACAAGAATTGTAATTCTTTTACATGTTGTAAAAGGAAATGAAAAAATTAACATCAAATTCTTTAGGATTTTATTAAAATCAAACAAACTCAAATAATTTGCATAGTATTACATCCTTAGAATTTTTATTGGAGGAAGATTAACAATAATATATTCCCAGAAATCATGTAAACTTCATTGCCTGTTAAATATTCACACAACATAGTTTCCTAATGAAATACCAAAATCCCAGAACTTTAGGCAATGACTACTTTCCAATTACTGAAACACTATCTAGGATCTTATGCAGTCACAATTTTTTTTGTTTTTAGAAAATTCTATTCTTAGAAAGTAAATTAGTAAAGAATATCATCTCCTCCAAATAAAGAAAGATGACAAAAATATTCTTTGTTTGCAAGATTTTTTTAACATTCAATGGGGCCTGAAGAACTAGTTACTTTTCTGTACTGAAGAAGTGACACAAAAAAATTCTTATGTGCATGGCAATAGTAGATAAATGAAAAAAATGGCTATAGCTTGTAAATGTGAATGTGCACTCCATAAAATAAACATTATGTTTGCATATTAATGTAAGTGTTTTAATATTATTTTTTTTCTACATTGCAGAGGTTATGATTTATTACAATATTTATTATGATAGCATACACATTTTATTATGAGGTACTGTAGATTGCTCGACCTCTTCAGGTTAACCAGGACCTAATAATAAGAAAATAAAGATAACATTATTTCATATAAATAAATTGGAAAATAAAGAAAATAAAAAATGCAAAAAATAAATAAATGCATTTAAAAGAAATAACTTACATTAAGACAATTGTAAAGGCAGGCTGGCATTCTCAGTGATGCACAAGTGGGATACCCACCTCTCCCTTTTATCTTCATCCCATCAGTGCTCATCTTCTTCTCTCAAATTCTTCCTGTGTGATACAAGTTACAACGTTATTTTAAAAATAGACTGGACTTCATGGGCATTTTATTACTTATAAGAAATAATTACTTCACCAATAAATCTAATAATCTAGTTAATTTTGAGTAAATGTTTCGTTCATGAGAGGTGAATAACAATTATTTGAATTTTGAAGAAACTTCTGAATAGTGTTTATGCAATGAATGTTATTGAGACAAATATATTCACACTTGGTAGGAACATTATTCGTCATGTGTGCTTAAAAAGATACATTTTTGTGATAAAAGTGGGTTCAAGAAGACAAGGCATCTTTGTTTCAAGCATTTTAATAGAGAGAAATTTTCTACTTATGTCATTAAATTTGTTAAAAAAAATTGGTCGGCCTGAAAGGGATTCGAACACGGGTCTTCTGGTTTATACCCAGCTGCTCTGAGCACTGAGCTACCGAGTCATCCACCCCTTTGAATGGTTTTCATGAGTGCCTTATCACCCCCTTTATCGTTCAGCAGGACGCACAATCGAAGAACTACATGGACGAGAAGCCAATTTACTCGGTTGAATCGGTGCAACTGCACCAATCGTCGATTGAAAACGCGGGAAAATGCGGTGGCAATGTGGGCGGAGGCCCAATGGAGGCCGTTTGGGAACATGGCGCCAGTTTCAAAAATTTGTCATATGTGTATTGCCATGACAACACGTACTTATGTAAGGTTAATGACAATTGAAATAATTAAGGTATTAAGTTTATTGATAATTTAATCTGAAATAGCTATAAGTAAATAACTAGTGGACTTTCTGGTATAATGTATAATGGTTATGTAAATATGTAAAGAATACATACGTAGCTAATAATGTAGGCCTACCTTTAATATTTTATATATAAGTAGATATAATTGTCACCTTTTGCGTCACCTATTGGAAAATTACTAAAAATTACTAAATTTCCGCAGTCGTGTAGAATTCAAATTGTGACCTTGCTACTAAGTAACAATGCGTTTTTTAATAATTAAATTTGTCAAAAATTAGTCGGTCCCGATAGGGATTCGAACCCGGGCCTTCTGGTTTACGCCCAGCTACTCTGACCACTAAGCTATGGAGTCAACCAACGCTTGAACGGTTTTTCATGAGCTTCTTATCACTCCCCTCCTTACCGTTCAAAGGGTTGGTTGACTCTGGTAGCTTAGTGGCTAGAGCAGCTGGGCATAAATCAGAAGGCCTGGCTTCCAAAATCTTTCGGGCCGACCAATTCTTTTAACAAATTTAATTATTGAAAAACGCATTGTTACTTAGTAGCAAGGTCACAATTTGGAATCTATTGACTGCGGAACATATTCTCCGAGCGTAATAGATTTTCCAACAGGTGACGGCAAAGGTGACAATTATATCTACTTATATCTGAAATATTAAAGGCAGGCCTACACTATTAGCTACGTATATATTCATTACATATTTACATAACCATTACACATTATACAAAGTCCACTAGTTATTTACTTATAGCGATTTCAGATTAAATTATCAATAAACTTAATAACTTAATTATTTCAATTGTCATTAACCTTATATACTATATGTACGTGTTGTCATAACAACACACATATGACAAATTTTGAAACTGGCGCCATGTTCCCAAAGGACACCCCATTGGGCCTCCGCCCACATTGCCACGGCATTTTCCCGCGTTTTCAATCGACGATTGGTACAGTTGCACCGATTCAACCGAGTAAATGTTCAACGAGTAAATTGGCTTCTCGTCCACTGTAGTTCTTCGATTGTACGTCTGCTTTGTGGTGCGCTAGGTGGATAGTGAATCGACTTCGTGACTCACGAATCGTGAAAGCGAACCACTGGCTTCTACGAAGAATCATTTTTGTAACTTCCTACTCTGTTGTTTATTGAAAAATTAATCTACAAACCATGGTTCCATTATTTAATGTACATTGAAAACTTATAAATCACAAATAACTGCAGTTACGTAAAAGAAACAACTCACTCCCATAAATATCCATAAGTAATTATACCTTCTACCATGCATTTATATTTATACTTCGGTTTTTCTTTCTTGGCGCACGGGGGGTTGACAATAAAATGGAATATTTCATATTTTACGTCGTTCTTATTGTGCCGCTAGAAGTATGGCATGACCGCGCTGTATTGAGCAGTGCTGGCGATCATGCGACGCTTGGCGGCACAACAGAGAACGATGCAAAATAACGTGAGATATTCCATTTTATTGATACCCCCCATGTATCAAGAAAGAAAATAACGATGTTATACTGCGATTTTTGTAGGAAGAGCTCTCTAGATAACTCAAATCCCATCTTCGCGATGGAATATGTCACGGCATTTCTGCGTCTTTTCTCGGTCTTGCCGGTAGAAGTCGCATGATCGCAAGCACTGCTTCATACGGTCGCGCATCGTGCAAAATCTAGCGGAACGACTGTGAATGATACGAAATGCCGTGACATATTCCATCGCGAAGATGGGATTTGAGTTATCTTGAGAGCTCTTCCTACACAAATCGCAGTATATATATGTTGTTGACATGATGGTGAAATAGTCAGTTCGTATGCTTCGTTGTGTCTTTCTTGACGCCACGGGTGTGTGTCAATAAAATGGAGTATCTCACGGTATTTCGCGTCGTTTACGACGGTTGTGCGGCTAGGAGCCCAGGATCGCGACTATCGAGCCGTGCTGGCGATCGTGCGACTCCTGGCGGCAGAATGGAGAACGATGTGAAATACCGTGAGATATTCTACTTTTGAAGACACACCCCCGTACGCCAAGAAAATAAAACCGAAATATAGTTACTTTTCGGTATGAACACTTCTCAAACATTTGTATTTTTCTGAATTAAGATTTGTTTCATTACAAGAGTAAATCGTTAAATAGTGTTTCTCAAATATATAAAAGTGCTATTGTAATACGTGAACAGCATTTAAAAACCTTTCTTTAGAAAAATTAACAATTAGATAGGATATCGGTTTTAATGAATGAAGGGGGAAGTGGTACAAATTGGAAAAGCTAAAAGAAATGTTGCATATTAAGGAAGAATTTACTACTTTCAGAATAAAAGTACATATTGCTGTTGAAGACAAGAACTGTAATTCTTTTACAAGTTGTGAAAGGAATGAAAAAAAAAATTAAGATAAAATACTTTAGGATTTTATTAAAATCAAACAAACACGAATAATTTGCATGGTGTTACATCCTTAGAATTTTATTGTGAGAAGATTAACAATAATATATTCCCAGAAATCATATGTAAACTTCATTGCTGTTAAATATTCACACAACATAGTTTCCTAATGAAATACCAAAATCCCAGAACTTTTGGCAATGACTACTTTCCAATTACTGAAACACTATCTAGGATCTTATGCAGTTACCATTTTTTTGTTTTTAGAAAATTCTATTCTTAGAAAGTAAATTAGCAAAGAATATCATCTCCAAATAAAGAAAGATGACAAAAGTATTCTTTTTTGCAAGACTTTTTAACATTCAATGGGGCCTGAAGAACTAGTTTCTTTTCTGTACAGAATACGTGACACAAAAAAAATTCTTATGTGCTTGGCAATAGTAGATAAATTTAAAAAATGGCTAAAGCTTGTAAATGTCAATGTGCACTCCATAAAATAAACATTATATTTGCGTATTAATGTGTTTTAATATTAATTTTTTTCTACATTGCAGAGGTTATGATTTATTACAATATTTATTATGATAGCATATAAATTTTATTATGGGGTACTGTAGATTGCTCAAACTTAAACCCTCTTCAGGTTAACCAGGACCTAATAATAAGAAGCTACCGAGTCAACCAACCTTTTGAACGGAAGGAGGGGAGTGATAAGAAGTTCATGAAAACCTTTCGAAGGTTTGGTTGACTCAGTAGCTTAGTGGTCAGAGCAGCTGGGCGTAAATCAGAAGGCCCGGGTTCGAATCATTGTCGGGTCGACCATTCTTTTGAACAAATTTAATTATTAAAAATCGCATTGTTACTTAGTAGCAAGGTCACAATTTGAATTCTATACGACTGCGGAACATATTCTCCGAGCGCAATAGTTTTCCAATAGGTGACGCAAAGGTGACAATTATATCTACTTATATCTGAAATATTAAAGGTAGGCCTACACTATTAGCTACGTATATATTCATTACATATTTACATAACCATTACCCATTATACAAGAAAGTCCACTAGTTATTTACTTATAGCTATTTCAGATTAAATTATCAATAAACTTAATACCTTAATTGTTTCAATTGTCATTAACCTTACATAAGTACGTGTTGTCTTGGCAATACACATATGACAAATTTTGAAACTGGCGCCATGTTCCCAAAGGAACCCTATTGGCCTCCGCCCACATTGCCTCCGCATTTTCCCGCGTTTTCAACCGACGATTGGTACAGTTGCACCGATTCAACCGAGTAAATTGGCTTCTCGTCCACGTAGTTCTTCGATTGTACGTCTACTTTGTGGTGGCGCTAGTGAATGGTGAATCGACTTCGAAGAATTTTTTTTTTAATACAAGATTAAATCGTTGAAAAGTGTTTCTCAAATATAGAAAAGTGCTATTGTAATACGTGAACAGTATTTAAAAAACCTTTCTTTAGAAAAATTAACATTTAGATGGGTATCGGTTTTAATGAATGAAGGAGGAAGTGGTACAAATTGGAAATGCTAAAAGAAATGTTGCGTATGAAAGAAGAATTTACTACTTTCAGAATAAAAATACATATTGCTGTTGAAAACAAGAATTGTAATTCTTTTCCAAGTTTGTAATAGGAAAAGGAAAAAAAAGGATAACATCAAATTCTTTAGGATTTTAATAAAATCAAACAAAATCAAATAATTTAAATAGTATTACATTCTTAGAATAATTATTGGAGGAAAATTAACAATAATATATTCCCAGAAATCATATGTAAACTTCATTGCTATTTCCTAAAGAAATTCCAAAATCCCAGAACATTTAGCAATGATTACTTTACAATTACTGAAACACTATCTGGTATTTATGCAGTCATACATTTTTTTGTTTTTAGAAAATTATTACAATATTTATTTTGATAGCACGTACATTTTATTATGAGGCACTGTAGATTGTTCAAACTTAAGACTCCTTCAGGTTAATCATGACCTAATAATAAAAAAATAGGGATAACATTATTTCATAAAAATAAATGTGGAAAATAAGAAAACTAAAAATTGCAAAAAAATAAATAAATTCATTCAAAAAGAAAACACTTACATTATGAAAATTGAAAGTGCAGGCTTTCCATTCACAGTGATGCACAAATGGGATACCCACCCCTCCCTTTCATCTTCATCCCATCAGTGTTCATCTTCTACCCTCAAATTCTTCCTGTGTGATACAAGTTACAAAGATATTTTAAAAACAGACTGGACTTCATGGGCATTTTATTACGAGAAATAATTTACTTCACCTGTAACAATATTATATGTTAAAATAAATCTAATAGCAATAAAAGCAGTTAAAAAAGTTTGAATGTAGGATTTTCTAACATACCTCACTGTAATGCAATTGTCACAGATGGCTGTAATTGTCAGAAAAGTGCATAAGTCACTTTTTGTTTTGATGCTAATCTGGTGCTAAAACAGAAAAATATTAGTTTGTATGTTTATTTTTTTCTAATTTTATTATTGTTATTATTATGTAACAATTTCTCTTGAAAGTGAATTTAGTGATTGTCATTGATGGAAAGCCTATTGCATTAAAATACTAACATGAGTGTCAAAATATTCTGGATCTCTCATTCAAATACTGCAACAAATCCAACTCTTTGAATATTTTTCTTGAAAAAAAGAAATCAGTTTTCTGTCTCCTTAAATCTTTTTCGGAGACAAAATGAACAAAGCAGATCTTACTGGAAACAAAAGGGAGGCCGGAGCATATACGTTGGAGAAAATTTTGAGAGTGTAATCCTCTGCACGGTGATATGTAGGTAGGTGCGAGATCTCACCATCCACGGGGAGGATCATTGCCACCTCCAGCCACAAGAAATCCTATACACTAAAGGAATTAATTACCATAGTAGTTGACGAGTCCCTATATATCAATCTCCATTCCATTGCTCCTCTACTATCCCAGAATTCTTTCTATAAGACAAAGACAAAAAGTAAAGGCTGGCACTTACAGACATTTTACTAATAAAAATAATTTACATTACCTATTAATTGGTTTTAAAATTCTTCTATTCTTCTTTCTCTATTCTTCTATTCTCCATTCTTCCTATAAGACAAAGTTAAAAAATTAAGACTGGCACTCACAGACATTTTACTAATAAAAATAATTTACAGTACCTATTAATTTATTTTAAAATTCACTGCTTGCCCATGAAAGTTGATCTATCACACAATACTTATATTTTCTGAATGTTCAGTCCGAGCTAGTAAAGGAGTATTCTGGAAAAGGAATATTTATACCCCTTCCATCTAGAGAAAAGTGTCTGACAACTGTAGCAATAAAAAAAGTAAGAAATACTGTGCAATTATGCCAATGCAGGATTTTCTAACATAACCCACCTGTAGGTCTTTTTCTTGGTTGATAGATTTAATTGCAGAAAAGTGCAGAAGTCTTCTCTGCATCCACCACATTTCAGCTGTAGGTGTACTTGCTGAAATCAAAAAATATTTATAATGTATTTTAATATCTTTTTTGTTTACATTTTATTATTAACACTATGTAACTATTTCTGTTGTTAGTGATTTCAGTGACTGTCACTGAACGTAAGCACAGTCAAATTGCATGAATGTACCAAAAGGAGAGTGGTTATGCTTTGAATCAATTTTAAAAAAAACGAAATATTAACTCTTAGAATATTTCTTGGGAAAGAAATCAATATGACCTGTCTCCATTAAACTAATTTCTGAGAGCAGAACTCTCAGCAAACAAAAATTGCGAGAGAGGGCAGTTCCTGTCAGCCAAGGAGCCAAAGTGATAGAGTTTTTCTCCAAATTTAACAAAAACTATTCTACCTATTAAACCACATTTTGATAAATTACTCGGCTAAACTATGTAAAGTAGATGATATACTTTAATCAATGTATCTTCCTTTGTTTTCTTTATGTGTGTAAATATGGCATAAATTTTAAAAATAACATTAGTGGAAGGAGAAAAATGGTCATATTACTCATAAGACAAGTGATCTTCTATAAAAGAAATCAGCGAACATTACTAGTTCATACACCCAACAAATTTAAAAATTCTTGACAGTTATCAGAGAAAAATGGCAATATTATGGATATCCTTTTTGTGGGGAATGAGGTGGTACCCTTACCTTGAACGAAAGGCAATGAGAGGTTTCAAAAAATTCTTAGAGAAACCTCTCATTGCCTTTGATGAACATCAAAGCAGAAGCTTTGCTAGGTGACAAGTTGCTTCTCCTGTCAGTAATAATGAGCCCAGCTTCAGAGAAAATCCTTTCACATGGAACAGAAGTAGCCGTTATACACAGGTACTCCTGAGCCATGTCCTTCAGGCCTTTCTCTCTTTCTCCCTCCCAGAATTCAATGGGATCCGTGGTGAAGGGAACTGGGGGAGTTTCTGTATACTGCCTCAACTGCAATATAGCACTGGACGTGGCTGTTGCATGATCCTCCTCCTCTATGAGGAATCTAAATATTTCAGGCCCCATCCAGTGCTTGTTGAGGCTCCCCTCCCCTGCCGATGACAAGGCTTGGTTTCTGCTTTCTTCATTAAGTATAGCAGTCACCTAAGAATTGTAGACATTAATATAAGAAGTACAACTAGTAATTTGAAGAATTTCACAAATAATATAGTTTAACTTTGCACAGTCACAACTGTTTGTCTACTTTATCAGTGAATCATACAAAAGTAACCATTGTGTGTGTTGTACCCCCACAGTAATATAACTAACTGTACTCTTCCAACTTAACATTGGCCTCTGTAATGATATTATTCAATGTAAAACAGTTTCAATTAATAGTTCATAAAATATTTAAGTGTTTCATTACTAAATATTCTAGTTTCAAAATTAGAAATGGTATCAAATGGTACTCCTGGCTCTTCATTCAAAATTATTTATTGCTAGGTAGGTACTCATTATTTACAAAGAAACAGTATCAAACTGGTTGACTATATTCTTTTCTTTGATGAAATGCTGTGCGTGACTTCCAAGAGCAAAAAAAAAAAAAAATCTTTACGGTTCAAGTGAGTTTAAGAAGACGAGGCATCTTTGTTTCAAGCATTTTAATAAAGAGAATTTTTTTACTTATATCTGAAATATATTAGGTAGGCCTACATTATTAGCTGCGTAAATATATTCTGTACATATTTACATAACCATTATACATTATACAAGAAAGTCCACTAGTTATTTACTTATAGCTATTTCAGATTAAATTATCAATAAACTTAATACCTTAATTATTTCAATTGTCATTAACCTTACATAAGTACGTGTTGTCATGGCAATACTCATATGACAAATTTTGAAACTGGCGCCATGCTCCCAAAGGACCTCCGCCCACATTGCCACCGCATTTTCCCGCGTTTTCAATCGACGATTGGTTCAGTTGCACCGATTCAACCGAGTAAATTGGTTTCTCATCCATGTAGTTCTTCGATTGTACGTCTGCTTTGTGGTTGCGCTAGTGAATAGTGAATCGACTTCGTGACTCACGAATCGTGAAAGCGTACCACATGCTTCTACGAAGAATCATTCTTATAACTTCCTAATCTGTTGTTTATTGAAAAATTAATCTATAAACCATGGTTCCATTACTTAATGTACATTGAAAAGTTATAAATCACAAATAACTGCAGTTGCGTCAAAGTAACAATTCACTTCATTAATATTCCATGAGTAATTATACTTCTTCCATGTATTTATATTTATACTTCGGTTTTTCTTCCTTGGCGCACGGGGGTGTGTCAATAAAATGAAATATCTCATATTTTACGTCGTTCTTAATTGTGCCGCTAGAAGCATGGCATGATCGCGACGGTATCAAACGGTGCTGGCCATCATGCGACTCCTGGCGGCACAACGCGGAACGACGCAAAATACGTGAGATATTCCATTTTATTGGCACACCCCCGTGCGCGTTTGACGTAAAAGATAATTATATTGATTTAAACGATTCATAAAGGCATATTATGTTCGTTTATTTCGAAGTGCACTGAAAGTTCTGTGATCTATGAAATGTTAATTACAGTATTCATGAATATCCGTTTTCTGGAGATTTTGAAAGAGCCGCCTCGAGAGCTCCGATCCACCAATCACAGCGAAGATTCCGCGACAGTAGGTGAACGATTTCAACGATTCATTTGGATTGAACGGCTCGTTAGGAAAAGTAATCGGACTACCGATTCAATCAACAGTTGAAGAACCTCCGGATAACATCACTAGTGGACACGCAGGCCAGCTGGGGCGACGGCAGCCCGAGCCCAGTGCCTGCCGTCGCCATGGAAACAACTCCCCTCCACCATGTTCCCCCCCACCGCGTGATATTTCCTAGAAACCCCCACCACCAACAGAAAGCCAGACAGCCCTTCACACTTCCCGACGTTGACGCATCCTAGCGGTGGACGGGGAACTATTTAAAGGATGTAACTAAAAACACGCCTGGTGAGCCCTCTATATACATCTTTATGATTCTGCTCATTCCTGAGCAGGTGCGTAATATGGAGAAACACCGTGTAGCGGGTGAAATACCGCAGTGTGAAATACCTACCGTGTGTAGCGGGTTGCCTAAAACGTTTAGTGCGAAAAATTAAAAAAAATTAGGGGGACCACCCTTATCACTAAGGGGTATAAAAATAGATAACAACCTATTCTGAGACCTACTGAATATACATATAAAATTTCATCAAAATCTGTCAAGCCATTTCGGAGGAGTATGGTAACTAAAACTGTGACACGAGAATTTTATATATACGATTATTGTTTAATTATTTAATTATTATATCTTTAATTATTTTCATGTGTCAGTAGAAGCTTCCTGGAACAAAAAGACAATTGCATTAGTATTCTATTTAGTTAACTGTTAATTAGTATTCTATTTTTAGTTGAATATTTCCTCTCTTAAAGCACCATGGCTTGTCATTATTGGGGATCAAGAAAATACTTCCCTAGAAAATTAGTAATATCCAGAGTCAAAGGTACAATCTGAAAGATGGTCCGAGACCAACTGCTTCATTCTCAGGCCAAATGTGGATCTATTGAAGATAAAGTGAAATGTAATAGACGACAACATTTATAGTTTCATTAATTAAAATATAAGGAAACTATACTACATCAGGATCATCTTTGTTACTTTACCCATAAATACAGTACATTTCTGTTTTTTCTGTACTATACTACTACAAAATAAATATACAGAACAAGTAATAAAATATAAATTATAAGTTGCCCTTTTCACACATCCCGTAAATAATTTTCCTGATGATGCCTTTGCCAAATTCGTCCACTTTCTCTATTACATATGCTTTTCGTCTTTTTTCCTTCCCAAGAGTTCTCAATTCACTGATGTCCTTTTTTTACAATACCTAAATAAACAGAATTCCTTCTGTTACACTTTTATCGATTGCACAACAGCAGCTATTAAAGTGTAATTATAATATAAAAACTTACTTCCTAACAGTACTTTTGCTCAGATTCAGCAATTCCATTAATGAGGCTCACAACAGAACCGGATTCTACCCTTCCTTCCCTTTGCATTTCTCGGATTTTCCTCGCGAGAAATATAATATCCTCTTGTCGCTGGCGTGAACAAGGAGGATTCCCCCTGCGACCACTCCGACGTTCCATGATTCGCAATGGCGTTATCATTTAAAAAATAAATAAAAACGCAAAGCACAGATCCACGAATCGCTCACAATCAACACAACACAAGAGCCAGGAAACACGTGCACCAGTACGCACCTTACATTCAAAAATCGGTTTTAAAATAAACATAATACTTATCACACAAAAAGTAAATTCCATATAATGTTTATAAAAAAAGAAATTTTTACAGAAGAGCACATAGCACTGCACTTCCTAATTTCAATTATTTCTCCTGGCGCACTATATTTTCGCCGGACAAGGACATCACAAAAGGAACCATCGAAACCATTTACAAGTTGGCCAACTGCAAACGAACGAATCGAGGAAGGAGAGTTCAATGGGATCAAGGACACAACGACCACAGAACCTTCGGTTATGTTGCCAGCACTAGCTGTCAAAATTGCTTGTTCTTACATGAATCTCTCTTTACCTCGAGTGCGTGGTCGAAGGTTGTAATGTGTCCCAGCAGTCACAGGTTGTGAGGAAATAGGGGCGTCATTGGTAGTGGGAATGGAAGAAACGGGATTAGGTTCACAGGAGGGGGTAAGAGGGTTCAGAATAAGGGTAGGGGGTGGAGAACGTAAGGAAGGTGAAAGGGATGGATTTTTGGTAGGAGGCTGCGTAGGACTGGAGTTGATGATGTACTGTGCCGGTTTTCAAATCGAATTCCCGGTCTTTTCCCGGTTTCTCAAAGATTTTTCAAATTCCCGGTTTTTTCCCGGTTTTCAAGGATTCCAGGTTCGCTGGCCACCCTGTTAAAATGGAATAGTATTTTTTAAAATTACTTCGCTAATACTACTATTAATACACTTCACTAAAGTAAATAAACACTATTGAAAATGACAAGCTATTTGAACAACTAATTAATAAATCAAATGTCCACGACTACTCGTGAGTTGGCGGCAACGCTTAAGACTTACTCGTCACAACTGGTAGACTGCAGTGAAACTCTTATCGTACAAAACGGTTGCCTCGAAAGCCTATAGTTCAGATGGTGCCCAGTAGGTCGCAGGACAATGAATAGGAAGCGATAACAGCTAATAACAGGGTAAATGAAATAACAGTTATTTCGTATAACAGTTTCGAGCCGTTAACTGTTAAGAAATAACAGTTTAGCCGTTAAGGGCACATCCCTACTTCCATGATGCATTCTTGCTTTCTAATATGGTTCTCCTCGCCTTAGCTCTGCACCTCTTGTAATCAATAAGGTTATCCGCGGTTGGATAATGTTTAAGTCGAGCCAACGCTTTCTTCTGAGCACCGACAGCCCTTGAGCCATCCAAGTTCCACCACGGGAAGGGGTATCGCGAATTACCGGTCGACTTGGGGATTGCAGTGCCCGCAGCTTGCAATACAGCAGTGTTAAAATGAGCTGCCATATCCTCCACACTAACAAATTCACCCTCTGATAGATTCACATTCGCTTGGAATGTCGGCCAGTCAGCGCGAAGGACACGGAAGGAGGGGGCGCGCTAAACTACGCGCAAGTCTATCAATGTGGACGATAATGAGGTAGTGGTCGCTACCGTACAGGTCGTCTAGGATGGACCATTGCAGGTCGGTTGAAAGAGAAGGGCTGCAAAGAACTAAATCAATACACGTGCTCGAGTTTGTGGTGACGGCAAAATGAGTTGCTTCACCAGAGTTCAGAATAACCAAATCCGCTACCTCTCTAAAGCTGGCTAGCCACCTATAGCGGACCACAATAATCTATATGCCATCAATTACTACTAATTAATTACTCTTAAATGATCATAATTTTATATTAATTACGCCAGACATATTCTAAAAAATCGAGGGTCAGCTAGCTTCAGTCTGAAACTAGCTAGCACCGCAAACAAATAGAGCAAAAAAAATAAGAAAAAATTAACAATAAAGTATTAATTAATTACTATTTAATTACTCCATTTTAACATCATTTCAACAACAAATTGTTTAAACAAATTGAAAATTATCACAAAACACACAAAAATGAAAAAAAAAACGTAAAACTTTCCCTTACCGGCGAAATACTAAATTACTTCTGGCGATTCCTTCACAACATACCTTCCTTTAAAAAAATAATTTCCTTAAATTAATTACTCCGGACAGTTGTTAAAAAATCGCAAACAGCTTTGAACCAAAAACTCCTGCTTACAGACACAAATTTCAAAAAATCATAAAATATAAACATACCGGCGGACCACAGCTTTATTAACACTAATTTGTTTAATATACTTCATATTTATTAACAAAACGGCTCACGAATTAATTACTGCATTCATTTGTTTATAATGAGCCCTGAAGCATCACAAGGACATACGTTCATTATTTAAACAAATATCCACAGAAATAAAATTATTCGGCGGAATACAGAAATATTGGTCTAGGGATCATTACAGGATATTCATTGAATTAGAAACTACTTGTTTATATTAATTACTGCGCCGAAAATGCTCTAAAATGGGCACAACTTTTGCACCGAAATCGCATTTTCTACAAAAATATTTTAAAAAATTAGATAATAAACTTCTCCCGGCAAACCACAGTATTATCAACTGTAGTTTGTTACAAACACTTTATATTTCACGATGAAATTACTCCAGAATTAATTACTACTTGCAATTGTTTATAACAAGCATCCAAACTTCAGACACATAAACATACTACCACGTACGAAGCAAACAAATCGCAGAAAAACACCTAACCAGCGGAATACTCAAATGTTATTACCGATTCCATCACTAGATATCATTAGTTTTAAAAACTATTAGTTGAAATTAATTACTCCGAACAGTTGTTAAGAATCCCACACAGCTTTGATCCAAAAACTCCTGCTTACCGACACAAATTTCAAAAAATCATAAAATATAATCTTACCGGCGGACCACAGCTTTATTAACACTAATTTGTTTAATATACTTCATATTTATTAACTAAACGGCTCACGAAATAATTACTGCATTCAATTGTTTATAATAAGCCTAGAAGCACCTCAAGAACATACTCATGTTCATCTTTTAAACAAATATCTCGTTTTCCTTGTTGCAGACCCTTTAAATCCCCAGGTAGCTGGTTGCATCGGTCGGGCGTGCCGCTGCTTAAGAAACTGTACTCTGGTTTCAAATTATTTTTCGTATTATTACAAACAAAACATTTTATTTTTTTGCCTAATTCATTATACATAATTTTGTAACTTAATGTTTGGTGCGGAGAGCTTCACCTCATTACTAATAACGCCTGTATATTGCATGGTATGAACGAAGTCCGAGTTATTATTACTGTCGTTTTCTTTACACGCCTCGGAATATCTCGAGAAAATGTTTTTAATATCTTACTTTCCTGAAGATTGTTAACTTTCAGAATTGTTTACCTATTCACAGGGGCGGGATTTCGGATCTTTTATTGGGGGGGGGGGGCAAATTTGGACGCTATTATAAATATCAAAATATTCGTTTATATGCTTTAAGTTAATTAATTGTGCTGCAATTATAAACATTGCTTTCAATTTTGTTAATTATTATTGAATGTTATTAGTTATATTAGTTGCACACAGCGATGAGATTCCGCATTGTTACTTGAACGGTCCGAACTGTTAATTCAACGATATATTTTTACTTTCCCGTATAGGTGCGTATACACGTATATACGTAGTATAGGGAAAGTTATGTAATGCTGCGCGAAAAAATGGCCAATTTTCGGCGGAAAAAAATTAATTGCCGGGCCGTTAAAAAAACTAGTGGTGCTACAGAATGGCACAGACTTTCCCGTATTAGTTTTCTATTTCCTTGGGTCGTCGCTAGCTATTCGGATTTGTCACATACTCTTTCTTGCCAGCTACAATCTATCACCGCCAAAGTACATTTTGTTTTTTGGATTTTTTAATTATTTCGGTTTCCTATTGGTAGAACGAAAATATTAATTTTAGAATATTAAAGAAAACAAAAACCTAGTCATAAATAGCAATTTTCTTTTAAAAATTATGTGCCGTTTAGGAGAAAATGTCGTTTTAGCGCTACTAAAATTGCGAAATTTGAAGCTTATTTTCGCAGACAATTTTTGAGTTTTCAAAATACTTTATTTGAAGTAATTTGAAGCACTTACACTCACAAATATAATAATGTTTACAAATTGCTGGTAATGTGCATATTAAAGATGTGAGAGATCTTTCAAAACAATTACAATTATATAATTTTTGATAAACCAAAAAAACTACTCAAAATAAACTTTACGCCATACTTAAGAGTGTAATTAGCACTATCCGTGACAAAAGTTTGGAGAAACAATTTGCAGCCACATATGAGAAAATGTCGTTTGAGCGTTTCTGAAAATGCGAAATTTTGAGCTACTTTCACAGAAAACGGTTGTGTTTTCGAGAAACGTTACTTGACATTATTTAAAGTACATGTAATTGTAAATATAATAATGTGAAAAAATCGCCGCTAATGTAAATATTATCGACGTGAGAAACATGTGAAAAAATTTACTTTTTTGTAATTTTTGGAAAAACCAACCTATAGAGCAATATGGCTTTTATGGCATCTGATAGAGTATATTTACCACAATTCCTACCAAAAGTTCAAAGAAAAAATTTGGAGCAGTTTTTGAGAAATCCTGTTTTTGTAATTTTTTTTAAAGTGCACATATTACAAGCACTATTGCACGAAAACTACTAAAATTTTGAAAACATTTACATGACCTTTATGAAAGAACTCAATATGCAGAACAAATTTTATTTGAAGAAAAATCTCTATCTTCAATTTGTACTTGGAGAAAGACGCCGAATAAAATAAACTTTCACAATTTTCGAAAATTCAGAGTTATTCGTGAGAATCGTACTATGCCATGTTAATAAGTGTATTTTACTTTATTCATACAAGAAATTTAAAGAAAAAAATTGGAGCGTTTTTGAGAAAATTTTGAAAATCCCCGGGGGGCTTCATATAAAGTACCTCCAAATTTGAAGAATCTTTTTCAAAATTTCAAAGCTTTGACTAGAATCAGATCGACTAGGGAATATCCATTTTGGAAGAAATCGTACGTATGGTTTAGGCGCTAACAGTGTTCACAGACGGACAGACGGACGTTTTCCTTTCAATTGGGTTTTCGGTATCAAGGACCTAGAAAACAGGGTTTCTGGCTACACCACGTGTTGTGGGATTTTTCTTAATTTAGCAACTGATTTTATCCACTTATTCGTTTTAACGGCCCGGCAATTAATTTTTTCTGCCGAAAATTGCCATTTTTTCGCGCAGCATTACATAACTTTCCCTATACTACGTATATCACTCCGTGTATACGTACATATACGGGAAAGTAATAATTGGCTAGTTGGATTTGAATTTGTGACTAGTGTGGGTGGCTTGGCAGGCACTTTTGTTTCATGCCACACGCATTTTTTTCTGTTTGCGATTGCATTATCTCCATTGGGGACCAGATAAATTTTTGAAACAAATACTCCTGAAAGGTCACTATAGTAAGCAAACCGCTGTATACATTTCGAAGTGTGACTCCAAGAGGATTTAAAAAATTCGTCAATATGTGCAAAAAGTGTATCTTTTGCAACCGTTTTTAATTGTTTATAGGTGAGAACAAAATTTTTAATTGTGGTACAAAATTAGTACATAATTAGTAGACAACAATGGATTAGGTGATTTTGAATTTCTGAAAAGTGGTGGTTGTAGGTTGACGTCAAGCTAGCACCCCCACTTTTGAATGTCGTTTTTTATTGGTTTATAGTTGAGTACAATTTTTTTTATTTTGGTACAAAATTAGTACATAATTAGTTCAAAATTATAGGCTAGTTAATTTTGTATTTCTGACAAGTGGGGGTTGCAGCTTGACGGAGATCCGGCTGTTGCCGAGTCGGCAATGCCGACGGCTCTTTGCTCTCGACTCGTCTTTTTGATGAACCCTGATTACACTGTAGTACAAAAGGCGTTTAATAAAAGTAAATATATTCCATTTTAATAAACGAAAATATATTAAGCGAGAGAACAAATGGCCATCTTACAAGACGCCGTACTATTCAGCCCATTCACTAAGTTCATGTGCACGAATAAAGTTACAGGAAGTAAATCGATTCAAGCGAAAACAATGTTATCAGAATATTATCGGAAATATTATGTTGGTATTGTCTTGGCCCAATTCACGTCTCTTTCGAAAGAGAAATACACAAAAATAACTGACTTCGACCCACTTCTAGACAAAAACCTGTATATACGCCGATAGTTCTTACGATCTCGCACCGAAGGATCGCGAGTTCGACTCCCACCTTGGGCATGATTGCATTTCTATTCGTCCTTTCACCCCCTATCATCACGATATTTTTCATCTTCACAGTTACCATAACGTCACAGTTAACAAATAACAAAAAACTGACAAGCAATTCCATATAATCCCGCGGTCTAGTTATTAGAATCAAATAAAGATACATAATTATTAATGTCAAATTTTGTGTGACGGTACACTTAAACTTTACTCATTAATACATTTTTTTGACAAAACATATGTAAAAATTTTGCTTTCACTATTTTGTTCTTGTTTAAATAATTACATGAATGTAGCAATTTTTCACATGTTAAGTATAAAATTGAATATTGAAATTAAATTATTTGAGGAAAGTGACGATCAAATAATTTTCTTTACAAATAATGATCAGTGTTAAGTTTTAGAATTAAATGGTTGAAGTATTTGAATTGTAATTAAAATTTACAGTTTTAATGACATACAATTGCGTGCATTGAAGTACATAAATATTAGCTACGCAATGCTAAATCGACGAGATAAAAACATTCTACATTCTGGAAAGTGGTCAAAACTGTCAGTTTGCCGAACTTTACCATGCACAAACTTTAACGATTCATAGCAATAACAACCCCTTTTTTAAATTATCGTAGTAAAAGTTGTTCTGTTGTCCAAAAAAGAACCCAAAAACGTTTTCGTTATAAAACCTTTTTATTATAATAATACAACCGACATTAGATTAAAACAACATATTCCCATTTATAATAACAGAGAAGGGAAGTTATTATCAGTGGCCTAGCGTGATCATTTTTCCTGGGTAGGCTGCAAAGCAGATTAACGTATTATTTGACACTCCTTTGTCGTCATTAACGAAGAGATGTTATCTCTCGATTACCCAGGGGATACTAGAATAACGTGAGTCAATGGCCACCGAAGTTTGCTATTTTGCTATAATTTGTAGGAGAACAAAGTATCTATGAGATTGTTGTCTGGTAAAGTCACATTTCCTTCAGTAAACAATAACTCTTGTATTATTCATCAGCTATTGATTAAATTATAATTTGAACTAAACGCGATGAACTAACATTAATTTCTCACCTGTCAGATACAAGAGCTGAAATCTTCTTACTTTCTTGATCTGGCTCGTGTCACTATAATAGAAGCTCGTGTGTTCGCCAGTACTGCAAGATCTCAACTGAGCTCTTATTCTTATGACGTCGCACAGATGTCATCGTCACCTATACCGAAATCCCTCTGACTGAGGACTAGGACAGTGGTCCGCATTCATGTTGGACAAACATTTATTTCACGGCCCGCAAAAACAATTCAAAAATGAGAGAACCAAATGGGTGGACAACAGGCTTATTATAATTAACGACTGATTTATTTTGGCTCTCTTTTGTCCCAGTCACTCACAGCTGTCGTTAAGACATTTTTAATTTTATTATTAATAATAGAGTATTTATTTTGGTCTATAAGCAAATACTAAGAATCAACTTTCCACTCCATTTACAAGACATTTCTCTTCACAAATATGAATTAAACGAATTACGTGTGAATAGTACCGATTATAATGAATCGTACCGCAAGCCGCCCACTGTTTCCTGACACCTCTTTCAGCGCCTGTGAGGTTGGTCATTCCGATAAGCTGGGCTGATTTAGGTGGTGGTGTGTGAGTGTGTGAGTGTCGTGGCGTGAGAAAGCCCGCCACTGGTCCCACTGATCTACAGTGCCGAAAGGACACGTACTGTGGATGCGTTGAGGGCTCCGAAAGAACAGAGACTTCGTTCTCTCTTTCGCGTAAGTTCGAAACTGAGTAGGAAGTACAAGATGTCAAATCTACCATGATTTTACGCATGAAACTGTTTAATTTCTAAGTAAATGTCATTTAAAAGTAAAATATAATTGAAGGATGTTTTTTTTAATACGGGATATTCACAGTAACGCTGAACATTATCCCGCGCGTTTATAATATTGAACTAAAGTTTGCCAATTTATTTAAGCAGTATGGTATTATCTTAGCTTAATAAAATTATTATTCCCTTAATTATTATTAAAATTCTTCTGAAAATACAGAAAAAAGTAAATCTTTTTTTACATAAACTTGAATGCAATGTCTAAATATATTTTTTAAATATGTCCCAACATTGGGGGGCAGTTGCCCCCCTTGCCCCCCCGAATCCCGCCTCTGCCGATTCACACAATTCAAGCTTCGACAATTTCGAACACTTACTTCCCGATGTCACCATTAGTTCAACTGCAATCTCGTAAGCAAACTGATTTTAATCAACATAAAATAGGCAAAGTCTGGCTACAATGAAGGAAAATACTGCCTAATCTCTTCTGATGGTAATTAGTTGTACAGGAAACCAGTGTCATTTACCTGAGTGAAATAAAATATTTAAATATAGGTCCCGCGCCACGGGACAAAAGACCAGAGCCAGGAAAAAGGAAAGTCCCGTGACGCGGGACATCGGACCGCCAGACGAAGACGGAAAAGTGAAAGGACCGCAAAGGGATGAAATGCTCTGAGAAATCTCTTTCCCGTTAGTATTTAAAAGGTTAAAATACTGTAAGCTACAGCTAAATTTTTCTAGGGTGGCCGCTGGGATTCCCGAGTAGGGGGGGAAGGTGAAAGTGGTGGGGAGAGAGCCAGAGGCGGCGCTCGCTCGCGCTTGGCTGGCCTGTCCATACCAAAAACATTAACCTTTTGCACACGCTTGCGAACGCCCTTGGAAATTAATTTGCGGTAGTTTGTTCGCTCGATATGGAGAAATACCACTTTCACGGGATGGCCTGGCTGTGTCCTCATCATCCATGTTTTCCACGGTCACTGATACTCATTTCCTCACTATCATAAGTAGTATCACTGTCACTGTCTTTCCTATCGTTCGCGTCGTTTTTTTACCTGTAAAAATAACGATTTCTTGATATGGTGCATTAAATGAATGTGTGGCTAATCACACTCTCTTTCAAACTGTCGAGAGCAGAGATCACATTCTTTCTCTTCTTCTCTTTATTAGGAGTAGAAATGAACACGATTCTCCCGATTGAATAGAATTAATTTCCTTATTAATTCTGCAAATATATATTTTTGAAACACCCGAAGGAGCAATTACTGCCTTAAGAACTGCTTTGATTTTCAATTCTTTTGCTTCTCTTCATTAATTGATATACGTACTTTGTCGACGACTTCACGCGTCTGTGAAGGACCTCCGTATGCAAATGGCTCTGAACAGGACGCAATGCAATGATCACAACAAAATAATAATCACTTGCACAGAACTTCATACAAATAGCTATACTGTTAGGGAAATGCAGCTGAAAACTGGCACTAGGCGGAGACGAATAGTCAGGGTCAATGTTTACTGAACTGGAGAAGGGCTGTCAACATGTCCTGGGACGGGACGCGCTCCCCTCTAAAGCGATAAGTTTAAGGAGTAGACTCTTCCGGCAGCTCTGGGGCCCTGACCTTCAGCGGCCACGCTAAAATAATTTCACTGTAACATGCTGGAAACATTCAGAAAGTGCTCAAGAATGAAGATTCATTCAAATTCTCAGGTACTACCTACAGACATAAACCGACGCAACGGTCAAATAGAACGTACTTAGCCATTTTCCAGGAAAAGTGCTTAGTTGCCAGATGTGACTGAAAGGGACGGGATGCTTTGTGATTCATCATCGAGAAATGTCAAAGTAATCCACGGACCACTGAAGGGTTTGTCCAACTGGATGCGGCCTGGAAGATACGCTCAGTAACATAGTGTCGGTTTACCTGCTAGGGTGTCGTCGTGCTAGACAAGTGTTGTTAAGGGCGCAAGGTTTAGGTTCTTTTTTTAATCAATAAGTGAAATGAGTTTGGACGTACATCCTGGAAGACGTTCAACTGTTGAACGCGCACTGATTATAAGTACATTAAAAAGGTACGAAGAAAAAATCATTAATCCAACTTCAAGAAAATGTGTTTCGAAACTACATCCAATATGGAACGAAATTTCGAAAGACGTTAATATGAAGTTAAAAGCAACAACTTTGTACGTGTACGCTTGCAAGCTTTTTAACTGTAGCTTAGATTCAAAAGATTCAGATAATGGAGAAGATGAATCTTCGACCGAAGATTCCACAGAGTCAAATTCCATCAACAGTGATGAAGGAACTACGTCGTTGTTCAAAAGAAATTCAATTTGATATTTGTCTAACTGAAGTAGAGTTTGACAACCTCTGCGAACTGAAATATTACAAAAGTTGTGCTCGTGGAAAAGTTAGGAGAAGATTTACGAAGGCGTTTTAAAGAGGGGATTTGGGAACATGAGATATCTACCAGAATTTACGCCACCCAGAAACTACGGTGTGGTTTTCTCTTCAAGTCTCATTATCTGTCACTGACGGAGTACGCTGGTACCATTGAAGGTAAATGGTAAAATATTGCATTATTTTATTTATAGTGTTATTATGCATTATTTTGTAGTTATCATGTCAAACACAATTTTAGTTTTTCATCTATTTGAATTTGGCGTTAAAATTAGTTGAAAAAATACATTCTAATTCTCCTATTTTTCGCCTCCGCAATGTTTCTCAGCCTGATACATGCAATAAAAGCCGAGTCTATTGCCGGGTAAGACTAACAGGATTTGCACAGAAATTGATATTCCCCAATCAATTTGGATCAATTTGGATTTCAAAATTTTCAAAAAACGTTAAAAATTTTTGATTACATTTTGAGCTAAGATAGCGTATAGGACGTGTAAGAGAATGGTGTAGGTCTGATTTTATATTAAAACCGTTATTTTTCGAAAGTTGCAAAAGTTCAAAAACGCCTCTTCCGACAACTGAATATTTAAGAGAGAGGTATTTTCTTAATGAAATTTGTTCTTTAAAGTCACATTTTGAAATAAGATCATTGACAAGTTTTCTAAAATTGAATTGTTTTCGCTTAATTTTGCGTGAAATTTAGGCAATTTTCAATTTTTTCAAATCTATTTTATATCAAAACCGCACCAGATTTTTCTAGTTAAATTTGATCTTGGATAGCAAAAAATGTGCTTAAAAGAATGGTGCTGGTCATATATTCGTTAAAATTCCTGATTTTTCGAAAATTATAAAAATTCAAATTTTTTCGAGACACAATATGCGAAACTCTTCTTTTGTCATTCTCGTGCTTAGAAGAGAAGAGAATCTGGACTTCTTTCGACTCCTTCCCTCATTTTCTAATTCCGCTTTGAAAATGAATGCAATGCGTTACAATTTTTTTTACTTAAATTATGAAGCCGTTGCGCACAATACAAGACACGGAGCGAAGAGCCAAACTGGCTCAGAATCTCTGAAGTGTCTGGACCCATTACGCGTGACCACAAAAAATTGCAATACGTCCAGTCCGTCCTTCCGCGAGCTCCGTAAAGTTAGCATCGCAAAAATTAAAAAAACAAAATCAAATATATCTGAAAATTTGTTGCTTTTTTATCGCTAATTTGTTACGCAAATACAAAACTCGTCGCTCTTCATTTGACACTGCCATAACGAATTCGGCTAACTCGATGTCAAGTTAGCACTGCAATGGCAAGAAATCCAAGAAATTACACAGATAAATAAAAAAATATTACATGGGGATTTGTCGCTTAGTCGTCGCCGAAAAATTACCATAAAAGAAATTTTGTTATACTTTAAACAAAACCAGAAATGTAATTTTCCGAAAACGCGGTTCTGCACTGCAATGAAAAGAAAACCAAGAAATTACACATATAAATGAAAAATAATTACACGGGAATTTAACATTTTTTTTACTACCTATGGTTCATTCAGAAACTAGGATGGTTGAGTTCACGATGTGCTCTCAATTGTAATGTTTTCAAACAACTCCGAGCATACTGTGGAGCAGTGGCGTAGCCTGAGTTTTGGTTTAGGGTATGTAACTCCAGAAATGAGAAAATAACGTACTCCATGTACTTCATGCACCTCACGTACTTCATGTAGTTTACTGGTTGAAAGTTAGAAAAAGTTGACTTAAGTTCACGACCTGACAAAATATAAATGTGTGTTCTCATACTTTAATAATAAGAGCACTATCAAACCCAAAACCATTTTCAAAATTGTCCAATTCATATCATTTCAAACCCTTTAGAATTGTCATAATTTATAAAATGAAAAGTAATGATCTACAATAAAATATAATACGAAAGAGAAAATCAATCAATTTACAGACACGTAATGAAAAACAGGTGACAGTTGTCCATTGCTGCTTACATCAAGAGTTTCATCTAGTATCGAGGGGACAAAAGAGGCTTTAGAAAATTCATTTTTAATTTCATGGGACATTACCATCCTCACACTTAAATCCAATTAATTTGAATTTCTGTTGAGATTGCATGAAACACTGGAATTTTCCATATAATCCTCGTCAGTTTTATCATATTTCATCATTACACTTATATATTCCACGAAATTTTCTCCATTTGATGATCCCCTATTTTCATTATGGCTAGAAAATACAAGCCCTTGTCTCCCAAAAAAGCATACAACTTGAATTAAGTGTGACAGAATTTCCCTATTTTCCCTTATCAGTGTTGTATTGCTCAACATAGCCTGCGTTGGCGGTTTAAATAAAATTATATCCTCTCATTTTTTTAAAACTATTTTTAACAGTTTCTCACGTACTATAATTTGTCCACGAACAAAAATACGACTCCATAATTAAGTAGGCAGTTTGGATCGCGTTGTGCTCGCCATTCCAGGGCACAGATGTGTATTGCACAGTCACATACCCTCGTGCATTCAACCAGCACAATCCCTAACCTAAATTGGCTACAAATATATAGTTGCTAAATGCATTAAAACACGGTAATAATACGACAATGTTCATTAATTAATCTCGTGCTCTTCCAAACACCGAAGAGAACAATAAAGTTTCATAAAACGACCGGTTTTTCGTGGGCACCTTGGATGTAATGGGTCATTATGCATCTGATTCACAGCGCAGGCAAGGCGGCATTTCAGACAGATTCGTTCATCCTTGTGAAGAATCAAATTTCTCAACGGCGCGATGTTTGAAATATACGAAATATTTTGTAGTAGAAAAAGAAAATTACAAATGGACAATTTTTAATTGTTCATCCTTGTGAAGAATCGAATTCTCAACAGCGCTATGTTTGAAATATAATGAAATATTTTGTAGTAGAAAAAGAATATAACAAATGGATAATTTTTAATCATTTTAAAATAAAAATAGCTGATATTGTCAGGGTATGTAACACATCATCCACATCCATGGACGCTACGCCCCTGCTGTGGAGACTCGATCATGAATCTTTGATATAACGTTTCCAGCTGAATTTCAACAAGATGGTTGTTGTATGTCGGGAAGGTCGAAACTGACACGTACGAGACAACGTACCAGGTTCATGGGAGTTTAGTTTCTATCCAGTTGTTTTATTCGATGTTCAGTTTCGTTATTTGCAATTCATGACGTTGTGACGTTAAGGTTTAGTTTCTCTTCCAGTGACATCAGATGTAAATGAAGAATTTTATTGCCGCAGTTGTACCATGAGCGATCACTAGAGTCAGATTAGCAAAGCAAAACAACATCTTGCCTCTCCTGTGATGTATTTAATTCTAAGTTTCTTTTAGGATGTCGCAAATTGAATACATATTTTATTATCTAACAAATGCTTACGTTATTGTCATAATAAATACACTGTGTACTAATAAATATGTATAAGCAATTTTAGAATTTCATAAACTTATTATAAAAATATTACTTTTTCTATGAAGGAGAATTACCGTTATGTTCTTTTGGTTGTCAGACAACTACAGATTTATTTATTTATTTATGGTCGCTTTATAACAGCTCAAGTCATCAGCGACCTCATTTTGTTTACATCAGTACATTACATTAGATAAGTTTACAAACAGTGGTATCATTACACCATAAGCATTATATCAATATATCATAACCAAATTCGCATAATTGTTATATTACCTTAAACAATTTACTTATTTCTAGTAGTTTCAATTTTTTTTTACAACCTTCTTCTGATTTGAACAGTGAATATAAGCTGCCTTCTATTTTTAATGGTTTTCTAACATTATCAAATCCTTGACACTCGAGAATAATATGTGGAGTAGACACGGTGGCGCCACATTTAGGACAGGGTTCAGGGTTGGAATTTTTGAACAGATGACAGTAATTTAAGTTAAAGTGACCGATCCTCAATCTTGTAATGACTTCTTCTCTTCTTTTGAAGTTTGATCTCGATAGACCTGGTTCCAGGATAGAATTTCTTACTCGGTGTAGCTTTGTAGACCCCATCTTCCATTGTGAGTTTCAATACTTCAAAGAAGAGTCCTTGAAAAGATTTCTTATATCTTTTTGGGTACCATGTATTTGATGATCAACGTTTGGTAATGATGTTGCCATTTTTGCAGTTGTGTCTGCCTTCTCATTTCCAGCAATATTTTTATGAGAAGGAATCCAAACTATTTCTATTTTGACTCCTTTTGTGTTTTGGATAAATATAAGTTCTTGGATATTTTGGATTATTGGATTGCTGGTGTAACGGTTTTCAATGACTTTAAGTGTTGACATTGAGTCGGAAAAGATGACAATAGGCATGTTGTTTGCGGATCTGATACTGCTTTCAATGGCTTTGAGCACTGCCCATGCTTCACATGTGAAAATGGAAAAGTAGTCCGGGAGACGAAATGGCATGAGTTCATTATCATTTGTTAGAATTATTGCACAACCAGCTTTTCCATCTCTTTTTGATGTGTAAACTAGGTAGAAATTGTCATATTTTTTTAGCATTTCTTTTATCGCATCTTGTGCATTTGTAATAAATTCGAAGGAAGTGCAAGAAGTACTTCCCAGTTGGGTGTTTATGGTAATCTTAAGGTCTTGCCATGGTGGGATGGGATGTAAACGTCTAGGTAAGCTGAGTGGTTTAACAATATTAAATTCATTCATGTATTTAAGGAGTCTTTCTCTCAGGGATAGTGGGGTTTTGGATGTGTTTCGTACATGATTGTTTTTGGTTGTTGGAAAATGGTAGAGTTTGTGGGATTGTGTGGGATACTGAACGTTGAATATCCATAATTCAGACATTGTAGCTTGCGACTTAGTGCTAGTGGGATTTGACTTGCTTCCACTAGTAGGCTGTTGTTGGAGCTAGTTCTAAAAGCACCAAGTCTTAATCGACAAGCACTGTTAATTATTGGATTCAGTGTTTTCAATATGTTTTCTGAAGCTGAATTATAAATTACTGCTCCATAATCCAGCTTGGATTGAATTACTGCCCTACATGTTTTGATTAGACATTCATACTGAGCGCCCCATTTAATAGAGGACAACATTTTAATAACATTTAATCTCCTAACACAATCCACTTTTAGAGCAGATACGTGATGTTTTCAGGAGCATTTGGAGTCGAAGATCATTCCAAGGATTTTACATGTGTATGTCCTTTTAAGTAGATATTCTCCAATTCTCAGTGTAACTTCTTCATCCCTAATGGAGCGACTGTTAGAAAACACTATGAATTCAGACTTCGTTTTCGAAATGGAAAAGCCTGAATTATTTGCCCAATTACTGATATTATGTATGGTTTATTGAATAATGTTTGAGGTAACATGAAGACGCTTACCACTACAGAGTATGGTGATGTCGTCTGCGAAAAGGAATATTTTCACAGGTTCCCTCACTATAAGGCTCACTTCATTTATTGCCATGAGGAAGAGTATTACACTTAACACCGATCCTTTTGGAAGACCATTAGTCATCTCAATTGCCTGTGATGATTTGTCTTGGATTCTGACTTTGAGATGTCTCATTTTTAGAAAGTTGATAAGGAAAGCAAAGATATTTCCTTTTACTTTTAAATCTGTAAGAATTGATATTAACCTGTCTTTATAAACCATTTCGTGCGCTTTCTCAATGTCCAATGAGACTGCAATCACATGGTGATTCATAACTAATGCATCAGAAATTTCCGTGTCTATGTTTACCAGGTGATCATTGGTTGATCAAAATGATTTAAAGGCACTTTGATGTGGTGAGATCAGGTTTTGTTTTTCTAGGCTCCATTTCAGGCGGCGACAGACCATTTTCTCTAGTAGTTTACATATATTACATGCCAAGGATATTGGGCGAAAATTGGTTGGATTTGTGTAATCCTTATTTAGTTTTGGTATTGGTATAACTGTTGCTTCTCTCCACTGGTTGGGGAAGGATTGAGTGGTCCAAATATAATTATATAATAGAAGTAGGTATTCAAGGCCGACATCTGGGAGGTGTTTTAGAAAACTATTTGGTAAATTATCTGGTCCAGGTGCTGAATTTTTACATTTATTTAGCACAAATAAAAGTTCACTGAAAATGAAAGGTTGATTGTGTTCTTCTTCATTTTGTTTTAATGGTATCTTGATATGTTCTTTATCTATGTTAAAGTTTGTTGGGATTGAGAATAAGAAATTTGGGTCATAGTTGTTGTCGCTAGAATTATTTTCAAATGTTTCAGCAAGGTTACTAACAGCTTGTGGGCCAGAATATTTTACGCCATTCTTGTCAATAAGATATCTGGGAAGATTAGGTGATCTTATTTCACTAATGGTCTTTACTTTGTGCCGGAGTTCTGTTGTTATCAATTACAGATTGTTCAAATGTTCATTTAAATTTTGGGAATATACAAAAGAAATGGAAATCGTCAATTTCTCTCATTGCAAATTATTCTAAAGTGTTCCCTGTCTTTCCCGATTCATCAGAAAGCGTCCCTTCATTTCCTTTCATACCTGGCCGCTGAGCCCGAAAACCTCCTGGAAAATGGTTAAGTACCTTTTCATATTTCACAGGAACGTCGGTTTAGGTTTTGAGGAATATCAACAGGTACCTGACAATTTCAATGATGCTTAATTCTCGAGCACTTGCTTCGATTTTCCTGAGAAATTCGGTTGTGAATGTGTTCACCATGCACATATTACTCTGAATATAAAGACATTCCACGTCAAATCGCACAAAAAGACCAAAATTTGACCTTAATATTTGTAATTATTTTCTATTTTTTCTATTTGTTATATGGATCAAATAAGTTAACACGTGTATTTTTATTTTTTTCTAACTTTATTATTTTCGGAAATATTGTATAATGAAATTTGCTAAAAATGACGCGCATCACTAAATTAAAAATATCATATACTTGAATACACTAATTATAGAAATTCCTTTCAAGTTCCATTCGAAACTTAAAAACATGTTTAATTTTTAAGATTTTGCAAAATATTTAATTTCCTGAATTTTCAATTTTTTTAAAAAAATGAAATTTTGAAAATGAAATATTTTTGTAAACTCGATGAGCTAAAATTTTTTTAAAAAATGTTTATAAACGTACTAGAGTATTGACGATATCTGCAGAAAAAATCAAAGTGAGATCTCAGTAACTTTCCAAAATATTAATATTTTACGAAAGAGCGTATAATAGATTGCTGCAATAGACGTGTTTCTTGCGTTACTGGCCGTCGGTTTCTTTGGGTGTAGCAGTAATTTAATACTCTTGAGGTGGTAAAACTTCACGATTGAATTTATAAATAATTTATAAAGTTATAAATAATTAAATGACGGATTCTTGACTCATGTTTTGATTGACATTTTTGAAATTGTCTGGTCCCTCACAACTAACTTTAAATACAAATACTCGCTTACCATAGAGTTCCTGAACTTTCGTCACAATGCGCAGTTTTAATGCCTTACCGAATTTACTTCAGGTCTGGACAAAATTTCATTTTCTTCAGCCAACTTTTTAGACACTTTTATCATGCGTTCGGTTGCAGAAAAATGTCGTTTAATTTTCTTGTATGACCAACGTTAAAAAATTGTCAAAATTTTAATATTGAACGTCATACCATCCGTTGAGTGATAGGAATCGATAAGTTTCTAAATAGTATCTTTGTCTGATTTTTCGATGGACGTCGAAGGATCTTCAAGTGTAAAAAATTATCTGTGTTGGCACTTTGTACTTTCTGAAATTTCTCATGGGGATACCGTTTTTGTTCCAATATTCTTTTCTTTGCGGGGGTTTCTCCTATTGAAATTAAACTCTTGTTTATCTTCTCTTTATTAATTTCGCATATACTTGAAACTTGACGAAGCACTTGACGCAGATACTTGACGAAGTATCTGAAGAGCTTAAATTGTTATTTCCTTGATTTCCACTCTTTTCACTATATTCTCTGGACGTTCCGCTACTTTTTTTTAATTTCACGAGAGCCACTGATCTCGACGCTCTCTTCACTAATAAAAGACTGTTTTGGAAGCCGATTCCTTTCCAAAATGAATCATAAATTTGCCAATCTAATGATTCCTCTAAATTCACCAGAAAATTGTGGTTCACGCGTTTTGGAGATTTTCTTTTCTAAAAACCGTGGTCAGAAAGATTAAATGGATTGAAACATCTGTGATATCTCATACAGTGATCGCTACTCATGTTGCACAGTGTACACATGATTCACAGAACAAACACTAGCACTTTTGTCTTCATAAGGTGCGTATTGTGACTGATGTTGAGAAATGTCCCTTGACAAGTGGTTGATTGTATTTCATGAGCAAGGTCAGGAGGCCACCCCATCCCTAGGTCGCAAAGGGAAGCAGTAAAATTCGTTTCGCTGACCCGAGGAAATGCAGTAGTAGAATTCGTTTTGCTGTCACCCATCACTTCTGTAGAAAGAGTGAACATGTGAGTTATTATTGTTTCTTGAAACCCTAATCAGGCAGACGGTCATTCTTTTTATTTTTTGTTGGCCCTTGTATCAAAGACTGATCGAACTCATTTTCTTAAATGAAAAAAAAAATTAAAAAATGTATTTTCAGAGGAATAAAATACACATTTCAAAGTATTAAATTAAACAAACCAGAAATGTGTATAGTCAGTACATTGGGAGCAACAGTTGGTCTTATTTTGTGAAGTACCTGTAAATTCCAAAATTTAATATAGGCATAACTACACAAATAATTAATTTCGGGCAAATAAAGAAATACGTGTCTCCCTTTTTGATGTCCAGATTTAAGAAAAAAATGGTACATTTAAAAAAAAAGTCGTGTCAACTCTTGTGCGATTTGACGTGGAATGGCTCTATAATATGAAATTATAGATACATATTATGCTCAAGTAAATTGAAAAGGAGCCCAGTTGTTTACCTTCAACTTTAGCTTTACACGTTTAATTTTTAAATGTGTATTTTAGATATTAGTTATATCTTAGAGCCTTTGTCTATCCGTCATTTATTATTTTATACTCACTACCTTTCAAATGTTATGCTCAAAATGTGTAATACTCTTCATACAATCATATTAATGTATTCTTCTTGTGTTGTTTTTCCACGAACCCGTTCAAATCGCTTGGTTTGTCACCGCATGTAGTAACAAAAACCATTTTATTTCAATTCTTACTCTTGAGTAGACATCGGATGTTTAGGGAAATGCCTATTTTATTCTAGCGAACTTATTTAAAGGCTTATAATATATGACCACGAATTATGACAAATGATGACACATGACGAAGATTTATAATGCTTATTTTTACTTATTTTAGCATTAATGGCTTTTTTGCATAAATGCCTTTTATTTAGAATTATTGTACGTTTTTGCCTTTCATGTATTATTTTTACATACAATGCTAAGATATCATAAAATTGGCCATGGTCCAACCTGACCATTAACTACGAAACCTTCAATTCACGTATTTGTATTTTGAAATACGAGAAAATTTCTGAAAGTATACCAACACATTTTTCTCCATTTCCATATTTCATAAATACTAGCCATGTTCTGAGAAAAAGGTCGATTGACAATACACCGAGGGCACCTTTTGAGTGGCAATAAATGTAAATTGCCAGAAGGTTTCAGTGTTGCTAATTTTGGTCTTCTAAAACATATGCCAGACACATCAGTAGATTTTCAGAAATACTTCTCTGTATTCAAACTGATTTTGTCTCCCAATCGTTGCAGATTTAAAATTGCGATCCTTGAAAAGTTACTGGTAATATATTGCAATGGAAGCTATTAAGAATAAAATGTAGAAGAGTTGTAAATATGTATGGAATTTTACAAATAATTTTTAATTTTATTGTGAATGTAATTTATGACTTCCTTTTTTCTTCTTATTTATGACATTTTTAGTGCCTTTTTTAGGCGCCTAAAAGGCGATTTTTAGTGCCTAAACATCCGATGTCTACTCATCATCATCATCATCATAAGTTATGACAAATCCTTACTTTCAATCTATCTCATCTCAATCTTTATAAATGACACTCTCAATCTTTATATATGACAAAAAATCAGACAGTATTGAAGGATGGAAACCAGAAAGCAGAATCAAATTACAAGATTTTGTGAAGACTTGGAATATTCCTAATTTTTCAATACGATCAGACTCAATATCTCGCAATATTCAAGTGATAAAATAAATGAGTCGAGTGTATGCATCAATTAGCCCCATTTCCATCTGTTCTTCTGTGAAAATGTAAAGACGTTATGACCATCCAAATGAAGGATTATTTATTCTGATTAATTATGCCATTTCGATCAATTAATCCATTAATCAAAGTTTATTGATATTTCGACTGTAATTAATCCTTTTATAGTCTTGAAATCCTTTGCTACCACTACACTTGAGTTTTATTTAGAATGACATTGTAACTTCGACAAAGATTTGTCAGTACTTCTTAGGATCGCTAAAACAGGTTTCAAACATTTTTCAGAGTACAGAAATGAGCATAAAAGGAATAACATAACATATACTAAAATATCTTTTGCTTTAAGCTACTCATTGTCATTTCACTTCTCGGAGAGGTCTATAATATTTAATTTACTGCACTTCAAATAGGTTTGCGATGTTGAACAGACAGTAGAAGAAAGCATCGTAGGCTTTCACGGACGGAGTCAAGATGAGATAGATTTTCCGGGCTGACAGGCCATGGATAGACCACGGGCTACCAGCCCAGAATATCTCTCTTTTAGGCTTTCTTCTCATTTAAATTCAAACTTAAGCCATCAGAATCATTTTTTGAAGAATTTAAATGAATGTGATTAATAAGTATAATTGCATGTGATTGTTTGATTTTGTTGCGCAACACTGTCTTTTCTTACTAAGATTACCTGCATTTCTGAAAATGTGATTTTTTCTGGTATTTTAGACCCCTAATTACTTTAATTTACAAGGTAGTGCATATTGCATTCTTAATTAATTTGAGAAGAAAAACTCGTACGTACAAAAATCGCCGATTCAAATTTTATAATAGATGAATTAAAATGGTAGAATTTATACAAATTCTAGTCAAGAAACTGCACAAAGAGAGAAGACAATCTGATCCTAGGAACTGCACAAATCTCTTCAGATTTGAAGAGAAAAGCATTGAATTGATGAGCAGAGAATTTTTATGGGAAGTATTGAACGACAAAAAGCCACAAATCTCTACGTAGTATTTTTATTAATCTCTGAAATTTCTTGGTTTTCTTGTCATTGCAGTGCTAATTTGTCATCACGTTACAACTGCGTTTCCGAAAACATTACATTTCTGCTATTGTTTAAAGAGTAACAAAATTTCTTTTATGGTAATTTTTGAGTGACAACAAAGCGATAAATTCCCATGTCATTAATTTTTTTATTTATCAATGTAATTTCGTGGTTTTCTTGTCATTGATATCAAGTTAGCCGAATTTGTTAGAGCAGTGTCAATGAGCGACAAACTTTTGTTTTGCGTAACAAATTAACGACAAATTTTGAAATTTATTTCATTTTTTTTAATACTTTGCAATGTTAACTTTGCGGAGCTCCGTCAGTGCCGTACCGACCCACTGCGCACATAGCTTTAGGCGTTTATTTATGGCAGCCGGGAACGGGGGAGGGCAAAACCGAAAGAAGGAGCCCCGACTCAAAAGGGAAACTAACAAGTTCGAGCAAATTTTTCTGCATTTCGATTCTTTTTGTATCCTATTTATTTAAAAAGTAAAACTATGTTTCAATTTTTTAACATGTAAGTCAATTTTTTACATTTTAAAGTATATTATAGAGCATTTGCTATATGTTCTTGCAATGAAACTTGATTGCATTGCCTCTATTTCTCTACTTCCGAAATAGAAGAAAAATATTTTATGAATTATTGTGTTCTTTTATACTATTGTTGTACTATATTAATACGTATTGCAATGTTTTTAAGGGAGGTGCAAGTGCGGAAGTTCACTGAAAATAAATATTAAACATAATGCTTCGAAAATTATACTATCCTGTCATGTAAAGAAAGAAGAGGGCTCATTGACCCAATGTGGCAAACGATGGTTACGTCAGCCGATCCGTTTCCAAGTATCAAAAGACCTCCAAAATAAGCCAGTTGAAGTTTATAGAGCAGAGCAAGCAAATCATCATATGGAGGATGGAGATATGGAGCCACCTACATTGTGTTCCAGCAATGTATTGCACACCGCGAAGTCAGAGCACTGCCGAGCCCAGTACCTTGATGCGGATCCTATAATGGCTGTTTTAAAGTTGAAATGCAGCAGCTATTATAATAGTGTGCATTATTTTTCAGTGACACCTTTCACTGTCCATTACTGGACAAATAACCAGATACACATCCTCCAGAAACTTAAAAAAATTCCAACCACATTAATGATAGACGCTAGCGGAGGATTTGTTCAACGAATGAATTTGCCATATAACCGTCAAACTGGATTTATTTTTTTATATTTGGCTGTCTTGAATGTCAGTGGGAATCAGTTTAGCGTTGCTCAAATGTTAACTGATTCTCATAACACTGACTCGGTTCAAAATTGGCTTATGACCATCAGACGACAAGGAGCTCCCAACCCCAAAGAGGTTGTTGCCGATGCTTCAAGAGCAATTTTGAATGCAGTGGTTCGGCAATTCGAATTCTGTGAGGATGTAGAAGAGTATTCAGGGAGATTGTTTGACACAGAGAACATGCCGAATACATATGTTAGAATAGATGTGGCACATTTTCTGCAGACATACGTCAAAGTTTTAAGAGACGTAAAAATACTAAAAATAAAACGCTTTTTCTTGGCCAGTATTGGTCAATTAATAATGTGCCGCAGTGTAGACAGTGCACATCCAATTTTTGAGGCACTGTTGGCACTAACTAGTTCTGAGCATGATGGCCATCTAATGGATGGTGAGCCAACCCTCTGCGAAGTATCCAGAGAAAAATTGCTTCGCATAGTCACAGGTAAGATAATATTTTTTAATAATACGTTGCAAGTTTACTTTACTTTAATCTTCTTTCAAGAAAACTTCATCTTCAAACACAATGTCCATTTGTGTAGCAATTAAGTAGGATGATTCTAATACATACAATCAACGAGCAAACTGAACTGATTTTTCCACATGTTTTTTATTACAAACAGGCATAGATAAAGAAGAAGAATCCTTATACAGTGGTATTTTGGAGAGAACGGATGAAGAGGAACCCCATTTAACCGCTGAGGACAATGGGCAACAATTGAATCAGTGGCAGAAATGGGGTTCAGAAATTCAAAAGAAGGTGTTAGAAGTCATTGACGAAGAGAAAAGAAAAGAACCTGACAGAGTTAACCCGTACTTTTTACCACAACTAGGACAAAAATTAATTAGGGACGTGGCTCTATTACCTATGTGGTCAAACATACGAACTCTCAATTTTGGATTTGGGCGAATACCAGCTTCATCCGCATCCGTTGAGAGTGAGTTTGGAAAATTAAAAAATACTGTGTTTCCCAAACGAAATATTAGGCCAGAAATTTTTATTAAGCAGCACATTGACTACCTTCAAGGTAAACTGAAGTTGGTTAATGCCAATCTCGGTAGTGCCCTCGAGAAGCAGGGGGAAAAGGAAATTGATAATGAAATTGAGGAAAACGTTCCCGCAACCCAGCCCACAATCCCTGAAAATATGTGTCCTGCATGTGCTGGTGGAGATCTTCCATCAGGGGCTCATCAACATCATATATATTAGATATATATATATATGATATATATATATATATATATATATATATATATATTATTATTAGTGTAAGGCAGTTCGATTTAGAACTACTACGGAAAATTACGCGACCGATTTCGCTCGGGAAGCATTTTTCTTGAAGCTATTTTTTCATTGTGCCGGACCTGGGAATAACTTTTTAAATTATTTTACTATAACAATAAATATTTGCAATATAATGAGCAGACGGGCAATAAGTGCAATTCGATGGTGATCATTGATTCTCTCAGAATCGATTCTTGAATCGACGGGAACGTGCGGCTTGAGCAGGGCTTGAGAAAGTATTAGGGATGGGCAAAATCGTTCATTTATGTGAATAGTTCTTTATAAGATAGTTCTTTTTAGTGAACTAGTTCAAAAGAACGAAATAGTTCATTTATTTTCGCCACGTACACAGGGATGCCATATTGGGCGGAATACCGCCAATTGGGCGAAAAGCAAGCGTCGACTTACTGGATGAAAATGCATTTTGGGGGATTCCGTCCGTTGGGCGTAATTCTTTGTATCCTGGGAGGGCTGTGGGCGGTACGCTTTTTTTTCGCTTACTAAATCGTCAATATTGCATTTCCCCACAAATTGTACAATATTTATGGCTTCTGACAGAAATGGCTATGTACGAATGTTTGAGTTTGAACACCATGCAGCTATTATGAAAATGTCAGAGCCCATTTTTACATACATTTTGCCCTTTTTCTAGCAATTCAACAAGTATTTAAGTCATAAGGCTAGCATTAGTAGGTAGGCTTTATACACAAGAAGATTATTTTTAAACTTCTTACGTGAATCGTGAACGTGCAGCTATTTTGAAATTATCAGCCGCAGTGTCAGAGTCGAGCTTTATTCACCGTTACCTTTCTTCCCCTCTGGGTATTGGGGTATTTTCCCAGAAGGGATCTGGCAACCCTGGACGAAGGTGTTTTTCAGCGTTGAAGTTGAAATTTTTGCCGACACCGTACGTCGAGGCCAAAAAATCTACAGAGACGATGAAAAAACACACTTAGCTCAGGAAATAAGAACATTTTTCTACATCTGTAGAAAAAATATATATAAAAATATGTGGAAAAGTTTGTAATTTTATATTGCAATAAAGTGTTTGATATCTCGGGAAAGAGGAATAGGTTAGAGAGCATTACTAAGGGACATTAAGGGGCATTACTTTGTTAAATCCCATGAATTAGTACTTTTTTCACGGTAACAGGACAGTTGTCTTGGAAACCGTCTTTTTTAATGGATATAAAAATTAGCCTATTTCATACCCTGCTAACAATGCGTAGAATCTGCCTTGCAGTGAAAGTAAATGCCGTAGAAAGTATTTTGTTTTCATTGTTATTTTCAGTTTATCTAATATAATGAATATGTCACTATGTAATGAAATGTCACTTTTAGCGCTAGTGCTAAAAATTTAATTCTCAGAACGCTTTGCTTTCCCCAAAAGTAATTCTTTTTATGGGTTCTCTCGTGCCCGTGTCACGTGACTTTGGGACAGCTATGTGGCACCTACAAGAATACCCGTCTCGTATTAAATGATTTCTTTTGATAAGAATC